>PVIA01011227.1:0-45992 GCA_004024845.1 Tonatia bakeri
TTTTCTGGCGATGGGAAATAATTACTATTTAACAAAATGACAAATATTCTAAAGACAACAAAAATTTTAAGAAGAGTTTTACTTCTTGCCATATGAACTGTGTATATTTATTCAAATGCTCTGGTCCGGCATCACAGGGAAAGAACAAAATGAAGGAAGTCATTTCACTTAATCCCCCATTTTCACAAAAGGACACTTGGACCCAAAATCTCGCAGCAGGACTCCTGACTGTCCATAGAGTCGAACTTTGTATCTTCTCTCCAGCTCACAAAGCTCGGTACTTACACTGCCATGTAGTCAAAAAACGCACCGCCGCTGACTTCAGCTACAGGCTTTTTCAGGATTTCCAGATCGGGAAGAGACCTCCAGTCAACAGAAGACCAGGAGGGAAGATCGCGCAACAGAAAGTACCGCCACAGAATGGGGTCCCGCACGGTTTCCTTCCAGTACTGACTGGTGCTTCCCAGCTGACACAGGTCGTGAGGCGACAGAAATGACAAAATATAGAGCTGCACGTCGACCTGAAACACAGGAAAGCAGCAAGGAGGTAAATGGAATGAAAAACTAATTTTGGAAAACTGTCTTCTGATAATATATCATAAAAAATTATTAGACCAGGAAGCCAAAGGTCAACTGAAGTGTCTGAAGTCAATCTAACATGAAAAATTATGAAATGGGCAATGAACGATTATACTAGATAACCAAAGATCAACCTATCAGTCCGTGCTTTCAATTAAATCCATCATTCTGAGGGTGTTTTCCTGCCGTTGGGAAAGAATCACAGCTGAACACTTAGTTTTTGACACACTGAAACATTCCTGAAAAAGCCAACCAATGTTATACTACCTTTCAAGCAAAATAAGCAGTTCCTTTTATTTTTCATGGATATTTTGCCATATCATTTGAGTAAGCTGCGTAAGGAAATAATTTGCTCTTCAAAATGAACTCCTATCGAGCAAACTTCTTATTTTATCATTATAAGTAATCAAAAAGTCAGTCCGTGACCTGAGTCCCTCTACAAAATCTGAATTATTTCAAAGAGGAAGAGCCTTGTCGGCGCTCCGAGCCTGCAGGTCCTCATTTCTGACGGTCGTCGAAGGAAGATGGCAACAGTCCAGCTGAGATGCAGAATTTTAATAATTTCTAACCATTTCTCCTCTCTCCACTGTCCCATCTACCTGACAGGTCTACCGGTAAGTGCTGGGTGCGACTCCCGCATCCCCCGGGGAGGCCAGTGTGTCTGGGGGACGCCCCGCGTTCGGGACGGTCCGCCCGGGATGACGGATGCGGGGCACTCTCCCAGGCTGCCCAGAGAGTCTGCAAGGGTCTCCTCTCCCCTTGACCTGGCGTTCAGGGCGCCCTAGTCCCAGGCTGTCTGGGGCAGGAAATCTGAGGGTGACCCGGCGGGCGCCCAAGACGCTCCCCGAAGCTGAGTCACACTCCGCGACCTTCGGCCCGGCCGTGGAACGCAGATATCAACCCCGGGCGTTTCTGGTCCGCTGTCGCTCCCGCCGACCACACAGCCGCAGAAGCCGCGCGCACCTGCCCGACGCCCGGGTCGCGGGGAGGAGCCCTAGCGTCCGTGGCCCGCAGCGGCTACGCTCACCGGCAGCCGCGTCAGGGAGCTGGGCTCCTCCTCTGCCTCCTCCCGGGAGGCGCTCCGCGCCGCGCGCTCCTTGCCCACCGACTGCCAGAAATTCCTCCAGCCGCTGAGGATGGCCGCCTCCCAGCGGCCCCAGTCGCTGTAGTGCGGCTGAGGAGAGCCACCTCCTCTGCGGGGCTCGCTTCCTGCCATGTCCGCCAGCGCCCACGTGACCTGTGCAGAAACACGCCGATGCCCCGATGCCCCGCCTCCCCAGAGGCACCGCCCTCTGCCCCGCCCCCAACCGCGCCTTCCCTGGAGCCGGAAAGAGAAGCTGGAGGTTGGCGGGGTTGGCCTGTTTCCGAGCCACGTTGAAATCTCCCGCCCCGCTGTCACTGCCGTGCTCTTCAGGCCTCGGCTTCGGCCACGGTCACCGTGACTTTCCCCGTGGCCATAAAATCTCTTGCCCCTGTTAACATCGTTACTTGACCCAGGACGTTCCCTCCGTTTCCACTTTGCTCTTTCTTAAATAAACACTGCCACATACCGCCTCCACCTTTTCACTTAGAAAGACCAACCCATAATATTGCAAATTTTTCTCTTTGCTTTTTACAGCTATATACTACTCATACCATGGTTTAGAGTAATCTGTTTTTAAGTAGGGTATATATAATATTTAAATGACTAATTTCATTAAATACCTCTCACTTGTGAGTTAAGTGTGAGACCAAAGTACCAGAAACAAACCTAATCAGGCTGATTGGTAAATGCAGAAGTTGGTAAGCGTATATAATGACTATTTACATTTATATAAAAATATGTGTGTGTGTGTATTTCGAGGCTGGGGCTGAAATTTTCTGAAAATTGTAGGTTTTCTTCTGCCCACATCCATATAACAAGCATTTGAGATGCTTATCTAGCCTATGCTTTCTTCTCTGACATCTGCTTCCCATTTAGAATGGCCAGCACCACTAGCAGACAGGGCGAGTGACTGCTCCCTGGCCAGAAGTTTGTCACTCAGTCATTCTGGCTGATGAGTATTACAGTTTTCAGCATGATGAACAAGGTGTGCTTATACACAGAACAGACAGGAAGGAAAACCATAACAGTAATAACTCTTCTGAGCTCTTGCCATGTGTTAGACATTGATCATTTAATCTTCAATAACCTGTGAGGCAGATACTGTTATTCCTGTGTTAAATAAGATACTAAGGCACAGAAAGGTTAAGTAATTTACGTAGAGTCACACTGCTAGGAAATGACAGAGCTGGGATTTAACCTCAGCACTCCAGCTCCAGAGCCCACAATCCTGTCTGAAAGTTATGAGGGCCGGAAGAAATAACATTCAGAACTCAATAGTAAACTGAGATGATGGAAGTTTTCCTTCTCACACAACACCCAGGCATAAAACAAACAAGATACAAATGTGGGAACATCATTTTATTTAAAAAATTTTATATGCTCCACAACATTTTACTTGGAAATGTTCATAGAAGTAGGAAAAAGAAAACAGTAAAGAATACAGCATAAGTACATAACACATACTTTAATTGTAGATACATTCAATGTATTCTAACGTAATACTTTCATAATATCTCGTTGTGTTAAAAAAAAATACAAGGGAAGCACCCTTCTAATTGCTAGATGGTAGCCCCGTTCATGGATCCATTAATAAAGCCAATTAGATCTTCAATACGAGACAGTGACATTAGAGAACTACAGAATCCTGGAGTCTATAGCAGATGGGGATCCTTCTGTGAGCCACAAGAAGGAACCCTGAAAGGGGGAGAAAAATTTTAAGCAACTTAAAACTAATGTGTCAACAAGCTGTGGGTTATTAAAAACGCCATGAAAAAATGAATCTCAGAATGCATCGGATACATCTCCCACTTGAATGAACACCAGAGAATTCATAGTGGGATTGTGAAGGTAGGAATGTAATTTTATTGTAGGATTTTAGCTATGACTCAGCATGCAAAGGAATAAGGGAAAGTCTTCAGTCTTTTTTAAAGATTTTATTTTTAGAGAGCGGAAGGGAGAGAGAGAAGGAGAGGAACATCAATGATGTGCAAGAGAAACACTGATCACTGGCCTTTCCCACACCCCCAACTGAGGACCTGGCCTACAACTCAGGCAGGAGCCTTAACTGGGAATTGAACCAACGACCTTTCAGTTCACAGGCCAGCATTCAGCACGAAACAATTTGCAGTGGCAAGAAACCCTACAAATGCATGGAAGTGGGAAGGACTTCAAGTCTCAAAGCCTACCAGACATATGAAAATTCATATAGAGAAAGAACCATACAAATTTAAGGACTTATGAAAACTGTTAAGAGTTTAAGTTTCAGTAACTATGAGAAAATCCAAAAGAAGAACCCTTAGTATAATAAATGCACCAAGGCCTTTGGACTCACCCATTAGTAAAGCCCACACTGGAGAACAACCCTTCAAATGTAATAACATTGACGAGGTCTTCAGCAGTGACTCACTTCTTATTGCAGTATCTGAACTTCCACGAGAAACTTTATACATGTACTGCATGTTCAAGGAACTTAACCGGAGGGGCAGAATTTGAAGACATAAAATGCTGAAGTAGACAGGTGCTTGGAGGCGCCTCCCCCACCATCCCGAAAATAACACTCCTCTCCATAGTCACACTAGTCCCTGAACCCGCTTTATTTTTCATAGCACTGACAACATGCTATGTGTTTCTTAAAATGTGTTCACTTCCTCCACAAGAAGGCAAACTCTGAAAGCGGGTGTTTTACAAAGCTGTACATCCTCAGTGCCTAGGACAAAACCTGGCATGTACTAGGAACATAAAAATTGATGAGTGAATTATAGTACCTTCCTTATGTGGTAGCTGGAAGCTACTTCATTCTACAGTAACAGAATTTACTTGGCAGGCTTTAACATACAAAATATGTTCACTGTTTTGTATACCTTAGAGTAAAAAGCATTGTATTATCACTGTTATGGTGTACAAATTATCCTCCAATTGTGTGGGGGTGGAAAAGTTGTACAAAAAGCACCCAATAGTGCCCTCACAACTGTACCAAGCAGTGAAACCCAAGTGGTTCACATGGGTCATGAAGGCAAAATGGAAGTTTCAAGCTTTTAAAGAGAAAGTTCTCATTTCCTCGGGTCCAACTCTCATGATACTTCATTCCTCAGGAGTGCTTTCCTTGTCTGCCTTGTCAACCACTGGTGCAGAGGGCATGGCAGTGTGGAATGCAGTAGAGCCACCCTTGTGTGCAGAGCTCGGCACTTAGAATCACATCACTTACTAGTTCCAAAAACTTGACTCATGGTTTACCATTGATTAAGCATTATGTATAAACGTAGATTTTAAAAACACAGTGTTCACCATCATAATGAAAACAATAAAGCAATGCAATCCCTGTGATGACACGGGAGGGCAAGATTACATGAGCAGAAGCAAAGGGGCATCTAAGTCTCACTGGAAAGGGCTGAGAAAAGCCGTATGGATACAGTACCACTGGAGCCAGTGGAGTCCTGAAGGGTAAGTAGGTACCACTGGGCCACAAAGCAGGGCACTGTTCCAGGTGGAAGTGACGTGGTCTGCAAGATGTCCAGGAACACGCATAGCACCTGGGGAAGAACTGGAAGTACTGTACTTGATCGAGATGCTCCAAAACTGGGCGGGGGGGGGGTGCGAGGAGCAGTGTGTGGGTCTAAAAACTATTTAAAATGATTTAAATCTTTATACTTAGGAAGCATAAGGTATTTTCACAGTAAAACTTGGTAAACCACTAAGTTAAATAAAAATCTTCTTAGCTATAAAAGGAGAGATACAAAGAGATGGGGGCAGAAATAGGGAAAGACTCCACTTGTCCCAAGAGGCCCTATGAGAAGGTCTGTGCGTATCAAAAGGTGCCTGGGTTTTGCTGTGTGAGGAACGCTGGACTAGAACAAGACTGCACAGGGTGATCTGCAGAGATAGGGGGAGGCAGGCAGAAACTGGGTTGTGGTATTCTACAGTGTTCTGCTCCACTCAGTGGAAGATCAAAGATAAAGAGGAAACGGAACAGGAAAAGATTTTACATGAAAGAGGATTAGTGGTTTGGACATACTGAACTAAAATCACTATGGGACGTCTAAGTGAAGATATTTAATAGGCAGCTAGAAGTCAGGTTTAGAGAGCAGGAAGGAAGCGGGGATTCAAGTACAGGTTTGAGAGTCAGGCTAACATTAAAGGTGGTAGAAGCAGCCATTGCTATGAATGACGCCGCACACGAGAGTATTTAGAGTTAAGTAAAAAGACAGGAAGAAGGAAAAAACGGGAGGGGGGAGAGGAAAAGGACAAACTCTTGGGAAGATCAATACCTCAGGGAAGGCAGAGAAAGAGAAGCCCCAGGGGAAAGGAAGAGCACTGTAGACGAGGAAGGCGGAGACTGGTCTTCAGAGGAAGCAGGCAGGCTGGCTCTTTTCTTCTAAAGAAAGGTGGGGTGGAGATAAGGAAGGCAAAGCTAGTGAACAGAAACTGACCTAACAATCTCGGTTTTCTGTAAGATAGGACCAACGGCCATACGTTAGGGGAGGGACAAAGGGCCCGAGGAATGTTAGTGGCTTGGACCTGCCATAGTGGGAGAGGGAGAGGGGCCCCACCAGTAAAAACAAAAGGCTTACATTGAGAGCCCCTCTGAACTTGAAGGTGAGATGCCTAGAGTGATCCCACTCGGAAGGGCTGCATGTACTTCAGGTGAACTCAGCATCCAGGAAAGGTGAATGATAGAATTAAAGGGTGAGAGCTTGCAGAACGATGAGGCTGAAGGACAAGGGGAAGGCGGATTTGGGGGTCTGTAGAAAGCACTTCATCTGGTTCCCCTCAGCTTGAGGCTGGATGAAGAAGGAGAGCATCTGAAAGGTGCTGATGGTTTAGAGGAAAGGGCAGTGGTCAGGAGGAGGCTGCTAAGAAGTGAAACGAGTAAAGGAGAAAATTATCAATGAAAATGAAGAGGTGAAAGAGCTAGGCAGATGAGAATTATCATCAGTTGCTAAAATTTCAGACTTCAGAAAGAAACTCAGGACGGTGACAGTCAAGTGTGGCCGTGGGAGTCCGTTCTGGGAAACTGATGGAACCATTGGGCGGAGCTCAACAGAAAGCCTGCCAGCAGGACAGCAGTTAGGGCCCCTGGCCTTTTACACTGACCCCTACTGGTAAAGACAAAAACATATAAACATTTCAATACATATGAAAAGATGTGCCTGAAAGACACATGAGCTAACAGTGGACTAACCTAACTGGGTTTTTAACTTTAGTGTTCATTTGATAAACCATGCACATTCTTTTAAACAAGATAGGGAAATTATTTTAAATTTTGATAAAATACCTAATACGTCAGATAAGAAATTTAAATGCTGTTAGGAATACATGGTAAAATAATTAAGCAACCATTCTTTTATGAAGTCTCTCATTATTAATACTTTATTTCAATACTTTATTTATTTTTAGAGCGGGGAAGGGAGGGAGAAAGAGAGGGATAGAAATATCAATGTGCAGTTGCCTCTCAAGAGTCCCCCACTGGGGACCTGGCCTGCAACGCAGGCACGTGCCCTGACTGGGGATCAAACCAGTGACCCTTTGGTTCACAGGCCAGCACTCAATCCACTGAGTCATACCAGCCAGGGCAAGTATTTCATTATCTATCTTATTCTGGAAATGGAATCTGAATATTTGTCATGATTTTACCAATTTTTATATCTGTAGCATATATCTAAAGCAATGAGGTTACTTGATTTTAACCCTTTGAAGCATAGCAGGCTTCACGGTACAGAGATAGAAAAATAATCTAAAGACAGTAAAAATGGTCAATTTTCTTATAGTTTACCACAATTAAAAAGAAAACTGAAGTAACAGAAAAAAATCTTTGCAAAGGTGAATTGGATTCCTCCTTAGTATCACTTACAGGATATCTGTAGTTCAGGCTGAATTAAAGTAACATACATGCCATTTTAGAAATGAAAGAACTGTTCCTTCATAGGTTTAAGAATATATAAGGAAACATGGTGGTGGCATTTCAAAAAGGGTAACCACGCTGGACATCTTTATGTAGTGTGACATTTTTAAGTTCAGTGTCAATGCATCTTTTTTTCTGGAACATTTCCACTTCATGGTCTTTTGTTTTTGTTTGAAAAAGACTAGGTAAACTTACTGGGTAGAGCGATGCTGAAAGAAGTTTAAAATTTGTTTTGCATTTGTTGTATTCCATTCTTGTTCCTTCAGGGGTCCTTCACACACTGATATATACTTCTTCAAAATTTTTTCTCCTACTTCTCGGAAATCCAAGGGTTCTTTTTGTGTTGTGTGGCTTGCTCCAGAAACACCGGCACGCACTTCCTGGTTTCCTGGCTGTGGATCCGCACAGTGCTTCAACCCCCAGTAACACATTTCTCCACTGTACATCATAGCCAGCACATGGATGTCGCTGAATATTCCTGGGAAAGTCATTTCAATGAAGAGATTAGAATTCAAAACTTAAGAAACTCTGGTTATTAAAACTAATAAATTCCTTTTACGTCATCAATCATTTTTCCTTCTCATTTAATAGTTACACTTAGAAAAGCCAAGGATCACTTTTGTACAACCCTCATTTAATTGACACCTCTACTTTTTAAGATTTTATTTATTTTTAGACAAGAGGGGAAGGGAGGGAGAGAGGGAGAAAGAAACATTAATGTGTGGTTGCCTCTTGCTCGTCCCCCACTAGGAACCTGGCCCTCAATCCTGGCATGTGCCCAGAGTGGGAATCAAACCAACGACCCTTTGATTCACAGGCTCCACTCAATCCACTCAACCACACCAGACAGGGCAGATACTTCTATCTTCATTTTATCTATCAAGAAGCATATTTCCTCTCTCACCCTTCAAAAAACAAGAGTATTGTCAGAGAAGTTTTTAAAAAGCTCAGACCAGTGTGTTCTTACCCTTTTTGGGATTCTCTTTAAGGCCTCTTTAAGAATCAAATCTAATCAATGGAACCTCTCCTGGGACATACACCCCTAATTCTGCACACAATCTCAGAGCACTGAGAGTCTCCCTGAAGGCCACCATGAACACAAGTCTTAACTCAGGGTGTACTCCAGAGCCAAGATCACAGTTCCCGTCAAGTACCCTTCAGCTCCTACAGTTCTACAAGAGCTTCCAGAAAGCATCAGGCACAAACAGGACCCTGAGAGGCCATTTAATTTCAATTGTCAAAGCAGTTAAATTATATCCAAGATGTTTTATGTTCCCAGAAGAAATACATGCAGAATATTCAGAAGTTAAAGCATTCTACCATGGAAGAAGGCAATTATATAATTAAACACATGAAGTATATCAATTTGGTAGAAAGACAAACAGACCTAGAATCAGAAAGACCTGGATATAAATTATTGACAATATAAACTATGTAACTAGTTCACATCTTAAAGCCCCTAAAATATGAATATATTATTTATTCTAATGTACAGGTACTTGTGTAACTAGAAAAGTTTACCTCGAATAAATGAGAATCATAATCTCAGTTGCTCACCTTATATGGCTAATCAGAAACAATTATGATGGTACTAGAGACACAAATAAAAACGGAAGAAAAATTCAACTTTCAAAACTGTTACAGTGTCTGTCCTCTTGACTCTATTGCAAGTTTTTATGTTTTAGAATTTGCCCCTTCACTTCTCAAATTCAGCTTATAAATAGTAGCAAGAGAAGGAACAGGTTTAGAAGAGCTGGCTCACTCAACTGTTATATCAATAAAACAAATAATCACTTAAGAGCAGAATCTGAGGCATTCATGAAAATGATTGGCTACACTCTCTGAATTATGCTTTCTATGTATGAAACATTCACTTAATAATATTACACATAATTATTTTTTTACTTTATTCCTTCATACTTAAAATATCAGAACATTCAGGAAAAAGCTGAATGCAGCTTCATATGTCATTCAGAATTATATATTAGATTCAGTATTTCACTGAATGCATACCCTTTTTATTTCTGTGAACCTACACCCTGCTTAATTATTCCTAAAAAGACTGGTGGAGAGAAGAGATAGCAGCAGAAATGGAGGGAAGGGTGGGAACGCTTGCCTAAGGGAGGCCTGGGATCTAATTTATGCCCAACTCCAAGTTAGCCTCATTCCTTATCACTATTTTATCTTTCCCCTGGCTCCGCTTTAAGACATCATCACTTTCTGCTCCATATGGGAGGAGAGGGGCGCAGAGAGCTCAGCCCTAGAGGGTGACTTTGGTTAAGGCCCTAGCCTTGCTGCATACATGAGGCTGGGGAGGTACAAAGAGGCACCGTGTCCCACCGAGAGGTCCTTGGCTGGCCCAACCTGAGCAAGACAGCATGTTGCCTCACTGCACCACCAGAAGGTGACTGTCCCCTCTGGCTTTTTCTTTGAGGATGCTGGCCAGGTGGGAAGAAAAGGGATGTAGTGTGGGGTCAAGGTAAGTGAAACAAGATCTAGGCCCGGGGCCATTGGCAGGGAGCTCAAATTTCTCCTTGCTGAGAGTCGCATACGGGAGGATTTCAGCACCTGGGTCTCCTTGACCTAAGACTAGGTGAGGGGAGGTTGTGTGGCCTGGTCTACAAAGGTCTCTCCCCTGCAAGGAAACACCTTCATCCCTGGTCCGAGGGGGAGGGTTTTGGAAATGCTCCTGCCTTCCCAGGTATGCATACCATTCAGGTTGGGCCAGACTCCAGAATTTAACTGGTAGCTGAGGCTCTGAGGGAGGCAGCCTAGCTGGTTTAACTGCACAGATAGGGATGGCTCTGAACTCCCTCCATCACCCCCCAATTGTCGAACTTGGAATTCTAGAAGTTCCCAGAGGGACACACCAAAGCAAAAGGTAAAAGTAAGTTATAAAACTAGTTTGTCTTTCCAAATACCCCTGTTCTCATCCGGGCACCCCTGACTATCTCAGAATGTCTTCAGCACCTGCTATACACGGAGGCACAGGATAGTGGCGGCAGTCTTCCAGAGCACGAGGCTGGCGCAGAAAGAGCTGGACTCAGCCTTCTGTGCTTCCTGCAGAAGGGGTGCATGGGACAGCTGCTGGCCAGCAGCCCCACAGGGCTGAAGTCACGGTGGCGCCACTGCCCACCGTAGGCAAGGTGCTCTAAGTGCACACGTCTTGGGCCTGCTCACGCAGGTACTCACTGAGCACCTTGTGCTTGCACATGTTGGTGGCATAACACACACAGCTGTGTGTGGAAGGGCTGCAGCTTCAGCAGGCCCCATACATCAGGCTGACAAGTTGCTAAGGACACAGCAGAACAGGCGCAGGTGGCTGGCTGGGTGCAGCGCCCTCTTCACACTGAAGGTGTTAGCGTCTAAGATGAGGACCACCTCAACGCAGGTGCCCTACTTGGCCACAGACTGCAATAAGTCACTCACGCCTGATGACAGGATGATGGCCTCACTGCCCACACGCGGGTCCCTCGGCTGCATGCCCTGGTACTTGAACTCCTTGTGAAAGCCTTCATGGTAGGTGGCAC
The DNA here is from genome assembly GCA_004024845.1 of Tonatia bakeri. NCBI lineage: Eukaryota > Metazoa > Chordata > Mammalia > Chiroptera > Phyllostomidae > Tonatia > Tonatia bakeri. The sequence continues at coordinate 11,093 of PVIA01011227.1, forward strand.
GCAGGCCCTTAGGCAGCTGCTGGCCCGGCTCAATGTACACCATCCCTATGGAGTCCTCGCTGTTTCTGTAGTCTCCTCCAGGTGGAAGGTCAGGAGGAAGTGTGGCGTGCCCTGCACTGCTGTCCCTAGCCAGGCACCAGAGGTCAGCAACTGGAAATGCGCACTCATTGCTGGCACATCACCCTGAGCACACCAGTAGGGGCTCTGTTGGTCTCCAGCCCTGTCCTGAGCTCCACTAGCAGTTTGGTCCTGAGTGATCAAGTTTTGTGTCATCCGAGAGTTCCTCAAATACAAGGGAGTCAGGATCTTGAGAAGCAGCAGCCGTAGAAGTCTGTCCCAGCTGAGTTTGTAGTGTGGAGTCAGGAGAGGTGCCAGCTGAGGTATTTGGGCACAGGATGGAACCAGGGGTATTTGCAGGAATTGGAGGGGATGTAGGTTCTTAGCCAACCTAAGATTTCTAGGCTCAGGCTCATGAGTCCCTCCAGTCCCAAGGGGCTATGGACAATGCATTCCCCCAGCCTCATTCTTTATATTAACAAGGAGTGACCGCTGAACAAGGTACACAGATATCCTACAGGAAGATTTTTACCAGGGAAAGAATGAATGCCTATATAATAAAGAATGGTCCTCAAACTTTAGCCTGCTTTAGAATTACCACGAGCAAGTGCTGACTGCTGCCCCCCACCCACACACCAGGATGACAGGTTCCGGTATGGGGTTAGGACTATGGATTTGCATTTTTAACAAAGTCCTAGAACCTAGGGTGATGCTGCTGCTGCTGGTCCACAGACTATGCCAAACCACTGCATTAAACTATCTTGCATTAAAAGGATGAGTAACATGTTAAAAAAAAGGATGAGTAATAGAAAAATTAGGCACTTTCTTCCTCTCATCTTCCTCAAGGAATCCACTACTCTGTAGCTATAGTCCTCTGGCTAGTCCAAGTTTTCCTTACTTTTTTCTTTTTTTTTTTTTTGGTTAATGCTCAGCATGGTCTTTGATAAACTACTTCACTTTGCCCTATGCATGTCCTGGAACACGTGTGATAGTGGGGAATGCAGAGAGGGAGAATAAGTGAGAGTGAAGGCAGAAAGGTGACTTTCACATTAAAAAGGTGGGCAGACTGGCATCCCTAGGAGCAGTGAGGTCTCTCAATCTGACTGCATCGTAAGTATGTGGGCTTATTAAAAATAGCTTCCTGCATTCCACATATTGAATCAGAACCTGCAGGTGGCACACAGAAATGGGTATTTTTAACAAGCTACCCAGGCACTCAGCAATGACAGCTCAGAGCCGCTGCTTTTTGGGAGTCTGAAGTCCAGTTTCTGGGTTAAGCAATGGGCAAAAGGGAGCCAGAAGAAGGTGGTCCTCGCTGGTATACAAAGGGCATAAACCAAGGGTGTGCAAAGCTCAACATTATTTGATTTAACCTGTTAACTCCAGGGTTATTCTGACAAGGCTATTTTTATAAGAATACACAGAGGAATGAGGCTCAGAAACAAGATAAAAAGGTTTACTAAATACATTATTCAGTGTTTAAAAGCTAAAAATTTAATGACATATAGGTAATTTTCAAAGGACAATATGGTTATCTTACCTTAGAAAAAGAAATCTTACTAAGTATATACTGCTTTGAGTTTTATCTAAAGTTAGGTAAATTATTATTAATTATTATTAAGATCTGCCCACAAAAAATATTTTTGATGACTCATATAGAACTTTTCTCCCTAATGAGCACTGAGGATTTCCTGGAATGTTTTATACTGGCTAACAAAAAGAAAAAGTTAAATGTCTCTGGTAGGTCTTAGGAATAATTCAGCCTGTGAAAATTAGCTGCTGGGCTCTGATGACCTTGAGAGAGATGGATTACACAGGACCCAACAGCTTTAGAGGAGAGCAAGAGAGAAAGAATGAATCACTGTGAAGATACCACTACAGACATAACACAGTTTTCTTTGTTTATGGAGGAAAGCGACCCTCCCTGCCCTTTTGATTCCCTTGTTATAGAAGCAGGACAAGCTACAGCCCAGTGCAAGTTATGACCTAAGAGAAGATACCAGTACCACATGCATTCTGGAGAAAAAGTTTCAGGCCATGAGAATACTTTATGAGTAGAAATAGGAGAAGAAGGAAAAAACGGGTGACCTGTGCCACTTTCTTTGGTTCTAAATAGGCTTTAGTGCCTACCTCTCCTTTTTCTTTTAAAGTAATCCATGCAGTTGTATAAGGACACTTTAGAAAAAGTCTTTTTTAATGCTAGTCAGTTCACTAGTTATCTGAATAAATACTTCCCATAAATAAAACACCCCATGTTTGTCAAAGTGCCCACCTACTGAAAGAGCACTTTGTATTCATAATAAAACTTCTATAGGACAAGCTATTTGTCCGAATTAACTGTAAGTAAAAACTTTTGTATACTGATAGCCATATATTGATGACATTTATATCATGCTTTTTTCCCTATGCAATGTTTTTAATAGAAAAGCCCACAGAAGCTACCAAACGAGAATTAAAATATAAAATAAAACAAAAGAGAACATTCCCTAAGAAGTTTCCTCCTCTTCCCATTTTTGATTTCCCCCATCAAAACCTCAGATGAGGTATAAAAGGAAACGTACACACAGGATCATGTACATCACTTGCCAGCTACGTGACCGAGAACAGTACAGCTGGTTCACCAGGACCTCAGCTCCTCCACTTGTGAAGAGAGACAATAAAAATACGTGGTTCTTCCTCCCGCACCTCAGTCTGAAACCCAGATGATCTACCATATCCAGTTCTTAGCTTTTTTAAGTGCAAAGATGTTTGTGGCAGAAACTAACAGTTGCCGCCCAGTATTTATTCTTCCTTTCTTAATGAACAGACTTGATTTTATTTGGAATGGCAGTGCATCAGGTAAAGGACTATACTTTCCAGGTCCCCTTATAGTTACATGAATCCATGTGATCCAGCTCCGGCCAGCGAAATGTGGATGAAACTGTTGTGAGAAACTGCTGAGAAGGCTGCTCCAAAGGAGCAGACTTGGGTGGGAGAAAACACCTTTGGCGTTCCTGCACACTGAAACACAGGCACGATGGAAGGAGCTCCAGGAGCATGTTGGGGTACTGAGAGTGGAAGCAGAATCCTCGGAGGGATGCATCCTGCACAGCTCCGGGAAGTACTGTCCACACGGTAATCTACATAAAGTGCCTCCTTCCGAAGCTAAAGGGCTCTGGTTCTAAAGGTGATGGAGGAAAAAGATAGGAGCCTGATGACACCACAGACCAACATAACCAGCTCTGGATCTTCTTTATGTGCAAGAGCAATGAAGTTGCATCTTATCTAACAGTTACTTCTAGTTTCTGCTGCAAGTAGTAGAACCCGGTACCTGATGGAGACTATGGAGAGTGCAATGTAAGTGTGTACCATGAAATTTAATGCTCCCCAAACTACAAAATCAGAGAGGTCAGCAGCATTTTTCTATATTATATGAGAAGATCTTTGAATTTCTAGAAGCTTATTTTTGTCTATGATGTAACTGGAAATGTACTTAAATCAGTGTGAAATATAATAAACTTCTTAAAATTTTAAAAGGCTTTAAAAACAAAAACTTCAAAAAGAGATCACATTACCTTCACTGAGTAACTTAGCTGTGTCTAGGTCTTGGAAAGAAACTCCTTCATTTAATTGGGTAGGGCACCGAAAATTTAGCATCTGTAGCAAGTAATTGATTCCATCAACAAGGTACTAAATGAAAGTCAAAGCCAAAGAATTGAAAGTATTATACGCAGAGCTATAGAAAGTTCAAATGTTATCCCCACCCCACCCCATTCTTTACACAAGAGAGAATGGGCTAGTACACAGATGTGTCTTATGGCTATTACATTTCAGTGGTCAATGGATCCACCACCCCAAAACTTTTATTATGTATTATAAAGTGTAACCCACCAAATGCTCCAGTTTTAAGAGTATGAAAGAAAAAAAAAAATCCTTGACCAAGAACACATGATTCAGTAATATACTTGTCAAAAATGGCGTCAGAGGAAGAAAAGGATAAAGTTAGTAAGGACATGTTCAACAATTTATTATGTATGTACTTACTATAATTTAGAAATACGCTCAAACTTTTACATCTGAAAGTGTGGCCTCTCATTCCCAGGCCCACGTAAACCACATGTGCCCAAACCACCCAGGTGGGAATCCCTGGTGACAGCACGCAGCACTAAGACGATGTTCACGTTTACTGGTTTGGTCAGAGTCGAACCAAATCAGAGCCACAATTTTCCAGGAGCAGCAGGAGTGACCTGCTGACAGAGAGAGGCTCGCAACCACATTTGTTTTCTTCAGGCCAAAAAATATGCTTAAAAATTAACACAGATCATCTACCTCATACTGTATTTAAAAAATAAAAATCCTGAGCTTATTGAACTTTCTGGTATATAAGGGCTTTCACATGTTATCTCAATCTTCACAACAATTCCAATTTGTCTACAATTACACGGCCAGTAAGCAAAAGGCCTGGAATGCAGACCCTTTGGTTCCAATAGTCTTAATACCATACCAAGGACAGCTTTTCGAAACCTATAAAGATGTCAGTAATTGAAAATGCATCAGGAATGCCTCTTACCTCTTTAAGCAAGCTAGATTTTCTCGTGAGCCACTCTCGCCTTTTGGTCAGAGCATGACAATACATGTAAAGCAGGGCTCCTCGTCGCCACGAGAGACACTCCAGGAGCTCGTCCCCAAGCAGACTGCCGTGCTGAAACACAACAAAGGCACAGCTGAGAAGGGAAGCCTGATGTCTGTAAAACCAAAGTTCAAGTTCAACATACTGAGAAATTAAAAACACCCTCATTTGACAAAACTTGCTCTTCATTTATGTATTACACAGGAATGTATCAATTAGAAAAGCAGAAATCTATTACTATATGAAAATTAAAATACTCCATTTATATTTGTAGAAAATATTGTTTAAATATTTTAGTAGCAAATTCTAACATATCCGAAATATAAATATTCCATAACCTGATTAAAAGATAGCTTTCAGAAATACATGTTTCTTGAAACAAGATCTATTTCTACTATTGCTAGAATAAAAACATATACACAAAAACAATTCTAATCAAACTTTTACTGTGTTGTGTCATTTAAAATGTGCGATTATGGGTTTCCACCGTTAGCATCCCCTCATAAACACATATAACAATAAAGATATCCAGGAGGAGAGAGGCAGCAGTTATAGATGAGAAATTATGCACTTGAAAGAGCAGCCACGGCTAGAGAGGAAAATCTTGAAATCACCCAAATAGAGATGGCAGTAAAGAGCATATGAACAGGTCATAACGCAAAGACAGAAGAGGGATTGTCAGAGGAGTAAGGAGACATCCTTAGGCGTGCCTGTTCCCAGAATGGGGGAAGGCGAGATGCTGGGGAAAGAGCAAGACTTCTCAGAGATGAAGAGGAGGAGCACGCAGGGCTGGAGGGTTAGGCTGGTCCATGGGAAGAAAGGCAGCACATGTCCAGAAGGATGAGGACTGTAAAAAGGACAAGAGGTGTGCTAATTAAGTTACTAGGGACCCTCAAGAAGATACAGTATCTGCAAAAGTAGAGAGCAGAAACAGCAAATATCTGTGCTTAGAAAATGATCAGGCACTGTAGTTAAAATACAATTCCAGCATGCAAATATTCTGAAACATCTCTAGTAAAATATAATAACTTTTGTCGAGAAGTGTTAAACGCTCATAAATCCCTCCTTCAACCTTAATTTATGTATTTAAATTTTATTTATTTTTAGAGAGAGGGAAAGGGAGGAAGAAAGAGAGGGAGGAAACATTGGCCTGCAAGTCAGGCATGCGCCCTGACTGGGAAACAAACCCGTGATCTTTCAGTTTGCAGGCCAGTACTCAATCCATTGAACCACACCAGCCAGGGCTTTCAATCTTAATTTAAAACAGAGACAAAGACATATTCAAGAAGAAAAAATTACAGACTCTAAAGAGCAGTCCACACAGTAAGAATTAGCAGCTTCACCATCATTCATGAGTGTAAAACTTACTTTGGGGTTCATGTCATTTTCTTTAACTACAATTTCTGGTTCTGAAAGAAAAGTGATCAGCTCTTTTACTTTCTGTGAAGAGTCTTCAGGGAAATTTTCATCTACTAGCTTGTTCTCCTCAAAGTATGTCATGTCCAAAATAGCCTGATGTATAAGAGAAAACAAGTATCTGTAAATGATTTAAACCTGAGGAAATAACTCTCAACAGCTTAACTTTGCATATATATAACTACAGATGTTTTATTAGACAGTTAAGTTTTCCAGCACAATATTTAAATCTGAGGCCTGGCAGGGTATCTCAGTTGGTTATAGTGTTGTCCCAATGCATCAAGGTTGTGGGTTTGACCCCACGTCAGGGAACTTTATAAGACTCAACCAATGAATACACAAATAAGGGGAACAATAAACCAATGTTTCTTTCTCTCTCTAAAATCAATAAATAGAAAAAAATTTAAATTTGAAAAGTAGGCAAAATGTCTAGCTATAAATATAATCTGACATGAACTTTACGGAAAACTTCATAGCTATTTTACTAAAATATTAAATTAGTGCTAATCTTCTTTCCCTCACAAAATAAAGTGCAGTTCTATGTTTTAATTAAGTTAATCATATACAATATTATGAAAAGTATAGTTATATTCTTTGCTATTTATACATATATACTCTGAACATTTTCTAAATGACTGCTGTATCAAGTTAAGATCACCACCTCTAGTTTTGTCAATTGAATCTTCAAAGGATCTGTCTTCCCGAATGCAGATTCGACATCTGGGGGATATATATCCCTGGGGGGATATATATCCTCCCAACAGAGGCCGCATATCACCAATGTCATGCAACTGAAATGCTAAGACCCCCAGCATCCTTAGTTAAATGCAAGACTCGCTGTCCACATACCTTCAAACCATACAATCCCCCTTTTTTAATCTATTGGACTAAGACCAACAAGACTGTGCTCTAGTATCAGTTCAATTGTTAACCACCCGACTAATGAAAGGATAGGTCAATTCTATGTTTCTGAACCTCAGTTTCTCCACTGGTAAAATGAACTGGACTAAATGACTTCTCAAGTTCTTTGTTTTGAGGATAAAATGAATTAACATGTAAAGCACTTACAACATCACCTAGCACACTACTTCACTGCTAAATGTTATTGTGCAGAGGGCTTAAACCAGGAAGGCTGAGACCATCAATCTACGAAAAATGGCCTATTGATTCGGAACCACAAGTGGGATGCAAGGGGGTTCTGGGGGATGTAAGTCTACATATCTAAGGGCTTTTGCCTTATTCTTAGAAATAAATTAAGATGTTCAGAACTCTCTCATGCGAAAGAAATGAGACAAGCAGGGAGCCTTCTGGAAAGAAAGCAAGCCAGGCCAAGTTCTGCCCAATTACAACAGCTCCGGGGGTTTGTGAGTAGCTGTTACCGGCTCATCTGACCACAGCGGCTGACCATGGCGCAGAAACCGTCTTCTGTGCCTCCCGACAGAAAGCACGGGCCAGGCACCCAAATGCTGTGGAGTGCATTTGGAAGAGCATCGAAGTTTACTCTTTCTTTTCTTTTCAATTTTTATCATGTATTGGTTTCAGGCACACAGCTTAGTGGTTAGACAATCATAACCTTTACATAGTACTCCCTCAGTATTTCCAGTCCCCCCACTGCCACCATATATAGTTGTCAAATATTACTGACTGTATTTCCTATGTTTGATTTACTTTCCATGACTCCTTTTAGCTACCAAATAGTTCCTTTGTATATAACCACCTCATTCTTATCATCCCTGAGCTGTCAAGTAAGGGCATATGAAGCACTCTATCCTCTACAAGATGCTATGTGAATGTTAGTTACTATAATGAAATAATGTTTAATGTCCACTTGTCTCAGCAGAGTTTGAGAAAACCAAGAAAACAGGCCTTGTGTCTTGTCTACACAGAAGCCTGATTTTGAAAGCAAAGAAAAACAGGGAAAGAGGGGAGCAGAACAAACTCATAGCCTTGCATGACAACAGCAGGAAGAGTCCTATTGAGAGTCCTAAGGAAATGAGAATTTCAGGGAAAAATACAGAATCCTCCATTTCCTCAGAATAACCTTTAAGACCTTGGAAACAGGATTAGTCTTGTTTTGCTTACTTATCTGTAAAGGGAAGAGATTCTGTTATCTTGCGAGATTTAATCCTGATTTTTCTTATCAACACACATCTGCTAAATTTTCTTTGCATACTGCCACAAAGTTTCAAGTCTATATGCTTTACTCGTACAGTTTCTGAACAAAATTGAACACTTTAAGCATAGAATAAACTGATTTCATTACACTTAAATGTTGGAATCAACCATCTAATTAAGCAATCTGATCCCATAACATGTCAGAAACCACAGCTGTCTCAGTACCTGTGTGTAAAGTTCGAGAAGGTTTGGTGGATTTGAACAGTCTTTGTCTTCACACAAGAGTTTCAATTTTTCTAGAGCTGCAGAGGCCCGAATTAGAAAGTGATCTGTAAGAGATAAAAACCCGGCGATTAGCCCTGGCCAGATACCTCAGTTTAGAGCATGGTTCCAATACACCAAGGTTGCAGGTTTGATCCTGGGTCAGGGCACATATAAGAATCAACCAATAAGTACAGTAATAAGTGGAACAACAAATTGATTAATCGATGTTTTTCTCTCCCTGTCCCCCCTTCCTTTCTCTCTCTAAAAATCAATAAATTAAAAAAAAAGACCCCGCCTTGGCTGGTGTGGTTCAGGGGTTCAGTGCCAGCCTGTGAATCAAAGGGTCATCAGTTCGATTCCCAGTCAGAGCACATGCCTGGGTTGTGGGTCAGATCCCCAGAAGGGGGCATGCAAGAGGCAACTACACATTGATGTTTCTCTCCTTCTCTTTCTTCCTCCCTTCACCTCTAAAAACTAAATGAACAAAATCTTAAAAAAAAAAAAAAAAAAAAAAAACATGGCAATTATGTCACATAATTTCACCCTGTTATTTAAACTAAAATATTATGTATCTGAAATGACTAAACAAAATTATGTCTATGGCACTGGAGGAGCAGCATGATAGTACAATCTCATGTGAAACAAATATAACACGATACCTAACCCTAACTAAGCTAATGTAATAGGAATTTGTTCGGGAAAGCTAGACTGAAAACTTTCTAGGTTCAGTTGTCATTTCTTAAATGCAATCTCTAGTTTCATAATGCTTCTTTTATGATGTTGAAGCACTCAAAATATTTAAGCAATAAATTTAAAACTTTTGCTGGAATAATACAAATATATAATCAATGTACAGAAAGGGCTTCCATTGAAAACTTAAAGTTTCATAAATATGTTTTCCAAAGGAGCCCAACTGATTAAAGCAAATGTCTCATAAATGTTGGCACTCAGAGCATTTATAACTTCATCATGGTGTTTACATGTTTATGTATGTAAAATAACAATTAGAATTAAAATTCTACAATGCATCTGCTTATTTATTTTAAAAACCTAGATATGGAACAAATTACTTCAGCCTTTCAAAACAGGGAAGAACTGGAACTAACGACTTCTGATATGCCTTCCCTCCCCCTACATTGTCTTCTAATTCCTTCCCTTTCCTCAACATCGTATTTCCCTTGCTTCTACATTCACCTTTCCTCATGAACTTTTCCTCCCTAACTACAAAGTATCCATGTCAAGGTGCTTTCCAGCTTTCTGTATTATCCCATGTAAACAAATTTAGATATGCCCACCACCCAGACATTCAAGTCCCTGAGTTTGCCCATCTGTACTTCCTTCCTGAAATGTATGTATATATGTGTGTGTACATAAACACCCCCCCACCCCCACCCCTTTCCACCTCACTGGCCAATGGACAGAAAATCTAGCACTGGGTGCAGGCCCAGCTGATCCAGCCTCAGCACTGGCACAGACACAGCAGCTGTTCAGGGTAGGAGCGAAAGCAACACCAGGTTAGATTGTGCCTGCTGGCAATCATGTGATGACCTTGTTTTCCCAGGTGAGGCCTCACCTGTACCCAGTCTAGACTCTGATTGCTGTGAGGCACACTACTCACCTGGCCTGATTCTTGGTTAGCACTGCCCTCCTGTCTCTCCTGAGCCCAGGAGTCATATCATGTAAAAAACCCACAAAAAAAGATTCTACCACGGAGTTGTGTGAAACACGGCACTGCTTCTGTGTTTCTTTAGAGACTGCACTAACATTTTCTTCTTAATGTGCAGGATTATTTTAAATGTAAGAGTGGCACTCAACTCACTGACGGTGTATCTCACATGAATTTATAACATAATTACTGAGGGTGAAGAGGTAATAGCTCAAACTTTAGAAAATTTTTATGAACTGCAGTATTTTTACTAGAACAATTCAGTCAAAATGACGACAGGCAAGACAAAAGTGATTCTTACATATTTCTGGAAAAAGTCCCTCTCATGGTATAATTCCATGTGGTAAATACAGTGTGTCTGTACAATGGGAAATAAGTTAAGAAAATTGAACAAAAACAAAACAGGGAACATTCCTCAATGGAGGTTTGGCTGTATCTGATCTAATTTGAAGAAGACAATAAGAACTATCAATTCCTATAACCAAACATAATTGTATGTTGTTACATTACAGGACAAATTTTAAATGTATATTAATTTTGTTGTGAGAGAAAAGAATATCAACTTCAATTCAAATACATGCAACCACATCTTTATTAAACCTCTTAAAATAAGCAAATCATGCTAGTAATACTAATAACTCATAACATGCACCAGTATCATTTTAACTTGATTAAATCTGCAGACCTGTCAAGCCTCCAAACATGACTCTCTATCACGACTTATTTACAGCCTTCATTTTAGACTGCATTAAATAACTTCCACGGAAAAATGAGCATGGCTTTTGGGTTCAATGACAAGTGAATAAAAAACCTTCTTTGATCTGTTTAAACGGGGTCAGGTGGAGCTGGAGAGAGTCGCGATCACTGACCAGCTGATTTAGTTAGAAGTAATTTAGATACACTCGCAGGTGCTAGCCACTACTGTCCATGAACCAGCCACTCCTGAGAATCCTTACCACAACCGAAAAAGAGGTCAGCTTCTGGGCGTTCTGTGGGTTTTGAAGAATACGCTCGTAAGAAAAACTAATTCAGCAAATAATCTTCACTAGAACTAGAGAGCTTTCATCACAGACCCTATTCAACAAATTCACCAGCTATTCATTCAATCACTTGGGTAGATAAATGTCCCAACACCATTTTCCTATGAGTGTGATAACGAGTTCACAAGAATTTAAAAACCGATCTGTGTTGTAGTAAAGGTTCAAAAAGTCAAAGAGAAATCATGCAAAACCTACAGGCAGCTGAGAAGTAATGAAACAGAACTGGACTTAAAATCATAAGTCGAGACAATTCTCAACTTCCTAATTTTTTTTTTTTTTTTGCTTTGCTTAAGGACACTGCTTGGACCTTTCCAAAAGAAGTTTTCTAATCCTGACAGTCCTTGTGAAAAGTAAGACCACGTATGTGAAAGAATGGTGTACACTATACCCAACGTTAAAGCTCTTTCGCAGAATATTGTTCACAGCTGAGCTTAGAACCCAAACAAGACAGAAATTGACAGCGTAGCCATAAACCGTGACTGTCACACTCGCCTAGCACCTTCCAGCACCCCAAACCAGCACTGCCCGCGCGCTGTCATTCAGCTTTAACCACTCGTGCAAACTTTCGCGTGTAGTTATCCGAATTCCGTCCTCTTCGCCAGTCGCTACCGAGACAATGAAAGGCGAGCAGCGCGGACCTGTCTGAGCTGTAAACGGCTTTTTTTGCTAGGTTAGGAAAAACGCAGCGCCGGCGCCAACGCCTCGGCTTCAGGGTGTACGAGCTCGGAGGAGTGGACCACAGACCGCGCGCGCGGGACACGCGGACCGCAGGCCGCAGCCCCAGTCCCCACGGCCGCGGAGAGCCAGCTCTGCACACGTTCCGCCCGCCCGCTCGCCCCGCTCCTCTCCCTCACCGTCCTCGCCCGCCGCCTCGCTGAGCTGCTGTATGCGGGCCTGAGCCAGGTCTCCGAGCTGTTCTACTCGCCTCACCACACTGGAGCCTGCGGCCGCCATGGCCACAACGGGAGGGCGCGCCCCAGCCACGTGACCACGCCAGTCCTCGGTCACCTGATCCGTCAGCTCCGGCGTGGGGGCGGAGCTAGTGTGGTTGGTGGGAGGGGACCCCAGCTCCGGAGGAGTGCAGAGCCAAGCCCGGAAAGGTCGTCCGGGGATACTTCCCTCTCCTAGAACTTCCACTCCCTCCCACAATCCAGCGTAGCGAGGAGGTTTTTAGAGCGGTGTGCCGTCGGGAACCGCCTCACCCCGCCCCCTCTTTAAGCCAATCGAAGACGTTCATCCCACGCTGACCCAATGGGAAGGCAGCTTTCTCCGCTGGGGGCTGGGAAGAAATTGGTGGGCGAATGGTGCGCGGTCTCTCGCCTGGGAGCAGACTGGAAGTCCGGAAATAGGAGTGTGGGTTTTGGTCTCGTAGTGAGTAGGCTGTTTAATTCTAATCTCCTGGTCAGAAATGGACAGCCGGATGATGGCCCCTTTGTAGCTCATCCAAGCCTCCGAGAAATAATTGGCTGGAGAGCTCCAAACATTAGTGGGATTTACCAGGCTACGTGGCTGTCACTTTTCTAAACCTTGATTTTAGTAGATGGATTTGTTTTATTTGTAATCTGCATTGACAAGCTCTCGTTTAACATACTTTAACCGTTTTCCGTCTGATAGTACCAACATTTTGCATTTGAAAAAATGTTTATTGTTCCACATCTCGAGACCCTTCCTGAAAGCGCTCGCTGTGTGTAAAGTTCATCCTCTCGATTGTGAGTTTCAAAGCCCCGAGTCAACAAGTCTAACTTCCACTTTGCATTCCCTGTTCTCAAACCTGTGGTCGAACGAATCTTTAACTCAGTTTTTTTCATTTTGCAGTTTGACTTAGTACATCTTGAATAATCTCCATTCCATCTCATTTCTTATGGAAGGTAGTCTTTTTTATTTATGTATACTAAAAATAAGGAAATGGTGTATTGTGATTTATAAGTGATTGACCACGTCTTTCTAAGTGATCTTGTAACACCAGTTTCTTTCTCCAATTCACTCTAAACAAAAGGAACAGGAATTACGTATTAATTCTGTGTCCTCAGTGCCTGGCATAATACATACTCAGAAAGTGTTTATTAATTGAAGAAAAACTCCATGTTATCTTGTCAATATATTATTCTCTAATCAGCTGAAGGCCAGGAAAGTTGCATTATAGGATCCATATGGGCTAAGGAGTCGAAACTAATAAGCCTTTGACACCTGAAAATGCCAAACCTCACTGTATATTTTAAATAAAATTTACAATTCCACTGATTCATTAACAACCATGGACTTGAAGCAGGAAACATGCTCGACACTGGGAATTATTGCTCTGATGTCTCAAGTGTGCACACATCTTCCAAGAGTCTGAAAGGATCCGAGAGCATATAGGTCAGCCCCTCACTTCCATAGGACGAAACCGAATAGAATGCAATTGTTAGCCACTCCAAAGCCTAGAATACACGATTCTGTGATTTGTCTAAGATCATGCCAAAGTAACCATCTACCTTTAGAAGATGGTTTCACGGTGGACATCAATGGCTAACAGTCAGCCCTCATCCACACACACTAAAGGAAGTGCTTAAAGCCAAAGAACCCCTGTCCTAGAAGAGAAGAAATATGAGTACTTGTCTCCAATTTTATAACCAGTTATTTTTACTTTAGGAAACCTACATGAGTAGAAAAAGAAAATATTTTTCTGGCAGAAAATATGCTACATTTTAAAAACTTCTGACAGAAATTAATAACTCATGAACCTACCAAAAATACCTTCTAAAATAAATAACTGGTCTCATTTGTTCTATTTTCCTCCTTACTTGTATATAATAGATAAAATCTATCTAAGAAGAAATTAATTTCTCAGGATGTTTGTAAAACAACATGCAATCTTTTTAAAAATAAAATTCTCGATTGCCTCTGAATTACTAGTACTTACAATTTATGTCATTCTTTTGGAAACTTCCCTTTCCTGCTTTGTATTTGTGTGTGTGTGTGGGGGGGGTGTCTTATTTTCTCATATAACTGCCAAACCCCTGTGAACAGGAATTGAGTTCTATTTTTTTTTTCATTGCCACCAGCCAATTGCATATAATAGGACCTCATTAAACATTTACTCCCCTTTTCATTTAATGGCCCATTGTTGGGTCAGGCATTATGATGGGCACTGGGACTATAGCAGTAAATAAACATGATCACTATCCTCCTAGAACTTATTATCTAGTAGGGGAAGACAAAGGCATAATATCACACGAATGAATGCATGATTTTAAGAATGTGGAAGATGCTATGAATAAAAACAAAAGGGATGTGGTTTGATTTGAGACATCAGAGAAGGCTTCTATGAGGAAATGATATCAACACCTAAAGGATGAGTAAAATCAGCCAGGTGAAGAGTGGGGATGTGTATCAGCCTGGGGATCCAATCAGGACAAAGAAGCTACATGGTAATTTGAACAGGGAAAATTTGATACAAAGAACTATTAATTACAAGGGGGGAGGGGAGTTACGATTGGTTGGCCAGTAAGACCAGAGGAATAGCAGAGATAAGGAACACCCCTGGGACAGAGATCCAGACCTTGTGGGAGAGCTCACAGCCATGGGTAGTTGTGTCTACACTAGTGGGACTGGTGGAAACAGTACCCTTGGGAACTTGCCGGGAATTTGCTGCATCTGCAGGGTGCTGGAAAAAGCTGCACATGGTGAGGAGGCACTTTGCTGCAAAACTGCCCAAGCGGTGCCAGGAACACTGCATGTGAGGCAGGAGCCTGATGCCAGAGAAGCAGCCCACGCTATAGGAGCCTGCCAAAGAAGAAAACGGGAGCCAGGAAGCCCTTTTGCCTCCTCAGTGTCTCTCTAGTTCCCTCTACTGACCAAGTGTAATATTGTGTTGGCTGACAAAGGAAAAACATATTTAAAGAACCCAGATAGATATATTTTCACAGAACAAGTGAAAAAGATAAATTGGGAGCTGAGAGACAATAAACCTATAACCAGCACCGTGGAGAAGAACAACGTATCAGGCACTGTGAACAGCATCTGCAAAGACTCTGAGTTTGGGGAGAGCCTGGCAGTTTGCAGGAATGAAAGAGGCCAAAGGCTGCTGGTGAGGGAGAAAGCAGAGCATGGCGAGGCTGAAGAGTGCAGGTTATCATCCTGAGCTGGATGCCTCTCTCACAACCATGGAAATGAACCCCAAGCCCCAGAGTGAGCTCCCACTGGCTATGTTCATATTAATTGACCCTGTCTTCTGGCCATGGCTAATTCCTTTATTCAATTAGGTGGTCACTAGTTCAATATTTAATGAACACTTACTTTATGCCAGGCACAGGTTATATGGTAATAAACAAGGCAGACATGCCTTTGTGGAGATAGAGCCAAGGGCAGATAATAGATAGATCCAGGGGTAAAAATCTGGCAGAATCCAAGCCAATCAGATTCCTTCTCCTGGTAATTGGGAACACTAAAAAGAGAAGCACAGAGACAAGACTTAATCCCATTAAATGTCAGCACTCCTGAGAGGCAAATCCACCAGCTGCTGCTGAGTTTCCTGGGGGAGGACCTGCTTTCTTCACCTGCCTAGGTCTTGGTTGCTCAGTCTATCCTTGATACTTGATAGCCTCCTGTATCTCTATCCTGAAACTAATTAGAGTCAGTTTCTGTTGCTTGCAACCAAAAAAGAACACAACACAGCGTGAGATTGGTTGGTAGGGGCAGATCCACCAGGGCCATGTTAACGACGGTGGTCTTTTTCTTAAGTGGAACAAGAAGTTATTGGTGTATTGTAAGCAAGAGAGTGATGTGATTCAAGAGTATTTTAACATCATCCCTCTACTGCTGTTTTTACCAAACTCAAACAGTAGGCGTGGTCCTACTGCACGTCATCTACCAGCAAATCTCGAAAGACAGGGTTCGGTGGAAAAGAAAGGAATCTTTTATTGAATGGCAAGTTTCTGCCTAAAACATCTGAGTAATAAAATTAAGTGGTAGTAAAAGTCAGAGTATGACATCTAAAATAGTCTCATTACATTGACTGCATAGGTTCAAGAACTGAAAATAACACAAGAACAGATTTGTGTTTGTAACAGGGTGCAGCCAAGAGGAGAGCCCCAAATAAGGATTTGTAATAGGGTTCAGAAGAGCTTGGAGATAATTGGCTCCACACCACAGGGCACACCTGCCCAGAATGCTGGCAGCCGCAGCCAATTGTGAGAGGAGCCGGAAATGGGGCTGCAGAGGAAGATTAGTGCTGGGATTTGCATGGAGGCACAGCAGCCATTGGGCATCTCTCTTTTTGGGACCACGTGTCTGTTTAGGACCGCGTGGCTTTGGTGTCTTGGTTGGAACCATGAGGCTTTAGAAGTGTTCCCTTTTGCCACATGGAGGGTGCCGGGAGGACTGTGTGCGTTTGTGGGGAACTTTAGTTCGTGTTGTTTCAAATGAATAATAAATTCCTTTCCTTTTCACTGATCTCTGGTATTAAGAGACATCTTTCCTCAGGCGGTGGGCAAAACGAACCCAGATAGGTGGCGAGGAACCCCCTGTAGACTGTAACATGTTCACAGTGCTATTATCACCAAGGTCTTTGGAAACAATGATATGTTTCTGCCTCAAAGCCCATTCCCTCTAAGACACCCAAAGAAAAATCACCTTGTCACCCTCTGCCAGCTCAGTTCAAGGTTGTGCCAGGAACCTCTTTTCCCACCTGAAAGTATCATAAACATAGGTGACTTGGCTCATCTCCAGTCATTGTCCAGCTTCAGGGATCTTTTGGAGTCTGTGCCCCTAAGCCTTTGCTCACAAGCCCACACTGGCCACCACTGGCAGAACTGCTGGTGGCTGTTGACATGCACCCTCCCCCCGCCGCCACCAGGGGAGGGAAAAGAACCAACTGCCTTTGGCGGGCTCTGTTTCAAAAGTCCTCTCCCAGAATCCCATGCATGGTGCCAAAAGATAGTGGTAGTGTCCAGCCTTCCAACCAATGAGGGCCATTGTCAGCCATGGTTGCCTTTGCTCCTCTGTGTTTAGCAAAGGGGCCCAGCCTCCAGTCACACCTGTGCAGCTCAAACTCCTCCCCCATTTCTGGGGGGTATAGTCCCCATCATGCAATGAGGAAAATGGAATGGAAGAAGTGTGAAAGAGAAGTGGGTAGTTCAGTGGGGAGACTATTTAATTCTCCAGATGAGAAATAGAGTAATTCATAATGGAATGCGGACAGTGAAGATGGAGAGAAGTGCATCATCAGTTTGACCTGCTACACGGATAGAACCGATAGCGCTCCGTGACAGGATTAGATGTGAGCAGTGGAAGAGAAAGAGGTGGCAAGGATGGCTTCAAGCTTTCTGTCAAGGGCTACTTGGCAGTGACGTTTACTGACTCCCATGAAACTGGAGGAGGAACGGAGTGGTAAAGGAGACAAAAATTCAGTCTTATTGACTTCTAGAGGTCTTTATGGAAACCCAAGCTGAACAAAACTTTTATTTAACGTGACTTTTTACATTCATTTGAAAAAACAATTGGCAATTCAATTTTTGAATTTTACATTTCGAGAGAGAGAAGGAAGACTGGTCCCCTATGGGCAGGATGGCAATTAAAAGATGCTCTGTGTGAAAAGGGTTTGAAAAATTAAAGGCATGATCATGAGAGGGGTCTTGAATAGTGAAACCTTAACCATTATAACTTAAATTCTAGAATAAATTCGGGAGAAGAACAGAAGGACTATTGTGTCATTTAGGTTTTTAGGTCTCATCTTATCTTACAAGGAACTGTTTCTCTTGCTCCATGCCCCAAGGTAATTCATCATTTTCCCTACTCCATGGGCAACCTGTTTTACTACTTTCTTTAGTATTTTAAATAATATCCATATTTCCTGCAAGGTGTATCTGCCAAATAAACTAATGCTAATCAGCATGCACTCCTGCTGCAGGGTCAGCTAATATCCAAGTTCTGGGTTTGTTGGGGACATGCCATTTCAAGATAGAGCACATTATTAGAAGTTCACTGGAATCTTACAAATCACAATAATTCTAATGCAAATTAACAGAACACTTTGGAAACATTATACATAATTGCTACTTAACTTTCAAAGATTCCATTAAGAGCTTCCCTTTGATTTATACTACCATTTTTAAATCTCTGACAAACATTCTAAAACCATACCCACACAAAACATGAATTTCAACGGATCAGCTACACTCACTTCTTAATATCCGAAAGAACTTGTCTTAAGGGAAAGCTTTGTATTCGGTGGAATAATTTTTTTGTTATTTTATTTTAATCATTGTTCAAGTACAGTTTTCTCCCCTTTACTCCCAATCCAGCCCACCCACCCCTCCCTCCCAACATCCCTCCCATTACCACCCTCCCCCTAGTTTTTATCCATGTGTCTTTTACCTTTGTTCCTGTAAACCCTTCCCCTTTTCCCCTGAAATTCCCTCTTCTCTCTCCTCTGGTCACTTTCTGCCTGTCCTCTATTACAGTGTCTTTGACTATATTTTGTCGGTGGAATAATTTTGGCTGCAACTTAAATTTGGGCTGTGGTCAGAAAACTACAGCTTACACAATGAGGAAGAACATGTTTTGGAAAGCAGATCCCAGAGGCGGGGCGAGCATCGGGACTGGCGCAGAGCACAGCCCTGCTGTACTTCTCTGAGAGTCTCAGCTCTGCCTTCTCTCCCGTCAGCTTCGCCCCGGGCCTGACATTGACCAGACTGCAGCCTGCCCAGGCCGCGTGTCTATGGAAGCGACCGCCACAGGAACAGAGAGGCAGTCATTACTGGAAGCTCTCCTAGAATTATAATAACTTCTCCAGAATTTCAGATCCAGTGTTGGTTTAACGTGGGTCACACACCTGATTCAAAAACAGCAACCGACCCAAGGTCAACATTGGCCTCATACTGATCCAATCTGCCCCAGGCAGGATTATTCAGAGAAATGGAACCAACAGGGCAATTTTACACACACACATGTGCAATAGTGTTTGATGAGATCACAATACCCTAGCCTACCCAATGTGACATGTAGAAGTAGCCAAAACAAGTTCTATTTCCATCCTTGTGTGAAGAAGGGTAGAAATGGAAATCTTTATAAAATCAGGGTTCTGTTAGGAGGTGGAAGAGTGGATGCCAAGTAGGCAAGCAAAGACATTCACTATTACCATGTGTCATACATAAGTCTCATTACCTGTTATTTCTACTGTTAACCCCCAAATCGGTGACGTGTTTATAACAAAGAGTATTTTCTCACGTGGAAATCGTGACCACGTGAGTGAATTGACTTTGGAAACTGAATTATAGCAGGTGTGATGTTTTGAGAGGCAGACATGTGAGAAGGGTTTCTTTCAATTAAACACTGATAAGTGAACTAGGATTAGATTAAACTGTAACAAAAAGAAAAAGAAAAACCTGAGGCTCAACCAAAATGGCTGTTCATTGCTCTCTAGGCTTCAAGAAGTCTGGAGGCAGTCAGTCCCGAGCTGCACAGCACACCACGGTGTCAGGGAGCCAGAGTCACCCCCAAGTGGTTCCATTCCCGATTCCTCTTGATCTCCGACGGCTGGGGGGAAGCCTGGGGCCCCGTTCCCCAAGAGAGGGGAAGAAAGGGCGATCCTGCTCTCTCCTTTTCTGGAGGTTTCCTGGAAGCTGCACTGATGATTTCCACTTACATTCCACCACTCAGAATTTAATCACAAGGCCACCCCAGGTTATATATAATAGGCTGGGAAATGTAGGCTTTAGTCCAGGCAGCCCACGTGCCTCCTGGGTGACCAAATGTCCTGTTTTGCCCAGAACTAAAGGCTTTCATAACACACAGGACTTCAGTCCTGAACAGTTGGTTACCACAGTTCATTACTGTGGGAGGGAACAAGAATGGATATCGGCCATCTCTGCCATCATCCACGAGAGCTCTTTGGTTGCAACAGACAGGGAATTAGACTTAAAATAACCTTAAGCTTGGCTGATGTAACTGTAAAACTGAGACCAAAATAAAGTTCTGAGAACAAGGTTTCTCAGAACTGCCTCTGGGTTCCTTCGTCCTCCTTGAACAGGCTGACCCGAGGGTGATGAAGGGCAGGCTTCCAACCTCACCATTGGAAATCATCAGGAAAAAAAAGAGCCTTTTCTTTAGCAACCAGATCAAATCAAAGAGCCTGATTGCCTTGTTCACCTGCATTTGATCACTTGTTTACCCCTGAGCCCATCACTGTCCCCCAGGTAAGGCTAAGGTCATCCACCATCCTTGGAGGGGGTGAGTCCCTCCTACCCAAACTATTAGACTTGAAAGGAGGGAAAGGAAGGTTCCATTTAAGAAATTGTCAGTACCATTGTCAGGAAGAGGGTGATTGGAGGCTGCCCAGGAGCAAAACCACGAATGTCCACTGCGGGTGGTATTTGCATAGTCCCTGATCCCTGGCTGAGACGCGGAGTGGTTCAGGTCACTGCCTAAGACAACTTTTGGCCGTTCCAGAACCAGCACGTGGGAGGGAAGTCGAGATGACGGCAGGAAGCGGTTTTCAACAGCCCCTCCCACCTGGCTTCCCTTCCTCATTCCCCTCCCATTCAGTCTTCATGGTCTTTATTAATCTTCTACTGTTATTCCCAGTTTTAACCACTTTTCCTATGTGGATACATAAGATGGGAACCTCAGAGTCTTAAAGTCCTGCAGAGGAAATTATCCAAAAGGCCAACACACCCTTGTCTACTTACTCTGACCACATTTTATGATTTAACACTTGTGATATTATGCAGTCTCTGTTGCTTTTCTCAGTCTTGCCAAAATATATCTCACACATATATCTATGCATATATACAATATATCTTCTATGCATCTGTACGCATGTTGGCATATTTATTCTACTTTTTTGTAATTCAAATTTTAGAAGGCAAAAATACATTTTTGTTCATAGAGCATGATTTGTAGCTCACATAGTAAGTCAGAGTGGTAGTGGTATTAGAAATGAATTATTTTACTATTCAAATAAGTTATATTAATGTCCCAGAGAAGTTCTGTATCTTATCTCTAAACCCTCTCAACAACTCCTTGAAGTAGGTAGATATATTACTCTCCACATTTTACAGGCAAAACCCTCAGGCTCAGACAGCTTATGTGACTCGTTTAAGTTAGCACGAGCAGCCAGTGGCAGAGAACAGACCGGAACCTCCCTTCTCTCGGCTGCCGGATCTCTGACCCTCCGCCGGTGTGCGGCCAACCGTACTGTGCCCTCCATCCTTCCGCTTTCCCCAGACCTCCCCTGCCTGACCGCTGGCTCCGGGGGCCTCTCGGTCATATTAATTACCGACAGGGGCTACAGACTGTGAGTCACCCGGGTTCAAATACCATCTCTGTTTTTTTACACTTATCCTAGGACAGGGAAACAATTGATTAAAACTCCCAGGCTTCAATTTCTTCATTGGACAAACAGTGATAACCGTCTACTTGTTAGGCCGTGTTGGGCCTTCAATTGAATGATCTATGTACCACGTCAGTGTATTTCCCAACGTATAGTCAATAGTAAATAAGAATGAATTAATGGTAACTAACTGCTGATGAAAACCCCGATCTTAATCCGCCAGATCATCCGCTTTTCTGATCACACAACGAGGCTGATGAGCGCTGCTCTGTAAAAGGTACATGCCAGCAGAGACGATTGGATGCAGACTCACAGCTCCCCCGCTCGGCCGAGTTAGCGATCCTCCTCCACACCTGCACTCCGTCCCTTCTCCTCCTTCCCACAAGTGCATTTTAAACTTCATTACTTATGTCCACACCAAGGACTCAGCAATAAACAAGAAACGACTCAATGTGTGCGACAGCATGGATGACCCTGGAGGGAACTGTGGCGCGTATAAAATACCAAACCTGAAAGGTCAAATATGGTAGGATTCCATTTATGTAACATTCTTGAAATGGCAAAGTTGCAGATGGAGAACGGAGTGGTGGCTTCCTGGTCCCTGGAAGTTAGGGATGCAATGCGGGTGCAGGGGTGGGAGGGTGGCTTCGGCTGCGGAAGAGCAATGCGCTGGAACCCTTCTGCGGCGTGACTGTGGTGGTCGACACAGAACCTTCGTGACAAAATTCCATAGAACTAACCACGTGCACACGGACACATGCACACACAGCCCGTGAGCACGTGTAAAACTGGAGAAATCTGAGAAAGTCCATGGGTTATCTCTACGACAGTTTCTGGATTGCGATTTCATACTATAGCTTTGTAAGATGCTTCACTGGGAAACTGGGGCAGGGGACAGTGGGATCTGTTGCCCCTATTTCTTACCACCACTGAATCTATGCCTAAAAATAAAAAGTTTAGTTTAAAAAATGTATCTTCACCCCACTCTCATGACGGATGCGTCACTTGAAGGGGAGCAGTGGGCAGCAGCAGCTGGTCCTGCGCTCACCCCTGGAACCCATCTCCAAGGCCCTCTTTTTCCTGACTCTCGCGTGTGCTGAAAGCAGCCTCACCTGGGCCCACTTCTTTGCAGTAACATTTCCAGAAAGTCAAAGCAAGCCCCACCTAGGCTCTCCTGTGGCCTCTTCAACCCTAAGCCCTTCCTCATTTCACTGACCCTAGCTTTAATAAGCATACTCTCACAATAAAAAAAAAAGAATGATGTCCACCAAATAAAGCATCTTAATAAAAAGAAGGAGGTTATTTTTCAAAGCCAAAAAAAATTCTGGAGCTGAGAAACACAATAACTGAAATGGAAAATTTACTTATATTGATATTAAATTTACTAATATTTATCAACTGATAAGCACAATATGGTGTAACCACACTGCGGACTGGTTCTCAGCTATGAAAAGAAATGAAGGACTGACATGTGCTAGAACGTGAATGAACCTGAAAGCATTACACTGCGTGAAAGAAGCCAGACACAAAAAGACCACAGAGTACAGTATTCCATTCTTTAAAGAATGCTCAAGGCAAGCACACCCATAGAGACAGGGAACAGATTAATGGTTGCTTAGGGGTGGGGTGGATGGGGGACTTGGGGTGACAGCTAAAGGACATGGGGTTTCTTTTTGAGGTGATAACAGTGTTCTAAAATTGATTGTGGTGATGGCTGGGTATACTAAAAACCATTAAAACATACAGTTTAAATGAATGAATTACATAGTATGCGAATTATATTTCAATGAAGCTCCTTTAAAAATGTCTTATATTGAGCATTCAAAGGTTAGTCTGAAGAAATTCTTACCCACACTCTGAAAGACTGAGGCACTGGTGTAACCTTACAGAACCCCTACCGTGGCACAGAGGTCACGGTGGAAGAGCCGTGCCTAAATACCAGCAACTCCCTCAAGATTCATTCCTCTAGACTAGGAATTTGTGAAGCACCAAACAGGCATGTGATTTAGATGGATATCTTGTAATTTTTAGAAAACAGAGGGGTCTTTTTTAAAAACTAGAATGTACTGTATTCTTGGACTTGGTCAGATGGGAGTCTTGGGTAGTGCTGCACAACACGGGAAACTGGAGACATTGGCAGGGACGCACTGTGGGGCCCTGGAATGCCATGGGAAGGGCTTTTAACTGTCAGCTAGAGACAGTCAGACACTCGAAATAGTTCCCAGCAGGGCAAGGGCAGGGTTCGAGTTCTGAAGGGTATAGAAAGGAGGAAGGAAGGACTTAGGAGGTATAAGCGTGGAGGGAGGAAGACCAGGGTGGAGGCTGTTACAGTAACCCGGGAGCAAGAGAGGGAGGGAGGGAGGAAGGGAGGGAGACAGAGAGAGAGATGGCCTCAACAAGAGTGTTAGTTTGGGTGGGGAAGAGGGAGAGGCATGAGACAAATATTTAAAAGGTAAAACCAGCAAGAATTGGTTATTAATTTAGCACCAAGTTAAAGCCCAAGAACATTACCTTGTCCGTGCTAACAAGAAAAATCCACCATTTAATTTCTAAATACTCTATTGAAGTAAATATTACCTTTACCCCATTGTATGTTTATATTAAATTTGGAGATTAAAAATGATTTTAATGTACTATGGCTGGGCACACGTTTTAAGCAGCTTTAGTTTTTCTCAACTTATCAATAAAAAATCAATAGACAATAAAATTCAATATCTAAGAATTTAACACACTTCCATTTCTTCTCTGCATTGAAGCATCTCTCTAGGACGGTCTTGGCCTTGGCCCTCTGACCTTTTCTCTCCTCAGTGTCTAGCCCTTCGATTCTGAAGCAAATCTGGATTCTAGGCTCCAGTGCTGATTTCTAAAGCAGGCTTTTCTTGGTAGCATAACCTGGGTAAGGTTTTGGGTTGAATGCTTTGATAAGGATTTCCAATTGCTCTGTGAATCTGGTGTGGCTTTGTCTTCGATTCATTTGCTATTGTCTTATTTGGACAGTCGTCTTGGGCCTTGTTGGCAGAGAGTGCTGAATTTTCAGCCTTCGACCAGGAGACCTACATTTTCATTTCCTGAACTCAGTCCAGAAGTGTCCCTCCCTTTGACTTAATTGGCTGTAACAGTGAATTGGCTCTGACAAACACAGTTTACTTTTCCTGGCTCACAGCCACTTAAGTCACTGAGGTCAGTTACTTCCAACTGTATTTCTTAGCCCTGTGGTCCCCAGGGCCAAGAAGTCCCACAGTCTCCCATGTACTTTTGTACTTTTTTAAAAAAGATTTTTATTTATGTATTTTTAGAGAGAGGGGAAGGGAGTGAGAAAGAGAAGGAGAGAAACATCAATGTGTGGTTGCCTCTCTCACACCCCCACCAGGGACCTGACCTGCAACCCAGGCATGTGCCCTGACTGGGAATCAAACTGGCGACCCGTTGGTTAGCAGGCTGGCACTCAATCCACTGAGCCACACCAGCCGGGCCTCCAATCTAATTTTATGCCCTCACTTCTTTGCTATTCTGGACCTCCTCTCCCACGATTTTTCCTAACAATCAGCTTCTTCCCACTTTTTTCTCTATGCACCTTAAAACCCTTGTTCCAATGTTAATAAATAACTTCGTCTCCTCGAAATTTCCATCTACTTGTTTCTGTGGATACTTGACTATTAATACTTGGTTCATCCATTTGAAGTCAGGCTTCCTGACCATAGCTCTCTTCCTCCCTGCTTCCCTCCAGGTGCATTCAGTGCAGACGCCAAATCTTGGTTTGCACTGTTTTCTTTCTACTGGAACCTGCCGTAAGCCCAGCAAAGCCCGTGGGTGTCCTGCGACCAGCAAGCTGGGCTGAGGACTTCAGGAGTCTTAAACTCTGAAACTCATTCTCTGACTTTATCTCGTATGTCCCTCACAGTTCTTTCCAGATCTGAAACCATTGCAGATCTCTGATCTAGAAAAACCCTTTGGTGAAATTTTCTCTCAGTCGTTTAGCTTCCTTCTGGCCTTTTTCTTTCCCATGTTATAGCCTGGGTCACAGGATCGATTACCTGAACAAGTAATCTCGGTTTCCCGTCTTCCACACCACAGAACCCAGCCGATCTTTAAAGAATGTTCCTTTGCCCCAGGTTGTATTTATATACACCCTGAGACATAGAGATCTATTATCTTTTTTCTGAATTTACAACACATTGTTGTAACACGAATTTAGGGACTAGGTCATCTTTTCTACTGATTAAAAAGATCATCTTACTTCTCCAAAGAGGACATACAGATGGCCAATAGACATGAAAAGATGCTCAACATCACTAATTATCAGAGGAATGTAAATAAAAACCACACTGAAGTACAACCTTACACCTGTCAGAATGGCTATCATCAATAAATCCACAAGAGGATGTGGAGGAAAGGGAACCCTAGTGCACTGTTGGTGGGAGTGTAGACTGGTGCAGCCACTGTGGAAAGCAGTATGGAGGTATCTCAAAAAATTAAAAATGGAACTGCCTTATGACCCAGAGATTCCACTTCTGGGGATATAACTGAAGGAACTCAATACACTAATTCAAAAGAATGTAGGCACCCCTCTGTTCCCTGCAGTATTATTTACAATAGCCAAGTGATGGAAATAACCCAAGTGCCCATCAACAGGCCAGTGGATAAAAAAGTTGTAGTACATATGTACAATGGAGTATTACTTGGATATTAAAAAGAATGAAATCTTACCATTTGCAACAGCACGGACCTAGAGGATATTATGCTAAGTGAAATAAGTCAAAGAAATACAAATACGACATGATTTCACTTGTATGTAAAATCTAAAGAATATAAACACACAAAATGGAAACAGATTCATAAATGCAGAGAACAGACTGATGGTTGCCAGAGGGGAGGGAGCTGGGGGACTGAGTGCAAAGGGTGAAGGGATTGAGAAGTACAGATGGGTAGCTACAAAATAGTTAACAGGGAAGTAAAGTGCAGCGTGGGGAATATAGTCAATAGTACTGTAATGACTATGTGTGGTGCCCATTGGGTACTAGAAATATCTAGAACACTTTGTAAAGTATATGATTGTCTAACCATTATGCAGTATACCTGAAACTAATACAAAATAATACTGAATGTAAACTGTAATTAAAATTTTTTTAAATAAAAATAAATAAAATAAGACCACCTTGGTCACTGTTAAATTCATATACCTATAAATTTCAGATTTGAACTCTTCTACTTCTTTAGTGTATGGAATCCCATGGTAATAATTCCATGTTATTTATTTAGGAACTGTTATTTCCTCATATCTATTCAAGAAGTGTTAACTTTTAATATTTTTTTTACGTTCTTATGTACAAACTGCCTGCCTTATGCATCTTTATAGAAATTACATTTAATTTGCTAAGCCTGGAATGACATTGGAATTATACAGAAAATCCTGCTCCCTTATGACCATTGTGAAAGATAAATAAAGACAGACATGAAAATGTTGAAAACAGATTTTATTCGGCAGCTGCTGAAGTGGGGGAAAGGGCCAATTCCAACTTGCACAGAGGTGACTGGGTGTTGTAGGGGAAGGAGGAGGGAGTAGGGGTGAGTGGGGTGGGGCGGCTGAGTCAGGGCAGGGGCAGTACACAGGGCTGTGTAGAGCTGGCTGCTAGCTGGCGATGAACTAAGTTGCGATTTTACCCTGCCACTGAAACTGAGAGACCGTGGCCCCATCCTACACAGTGGCCCCGTCCTTTCTGGTAAATCACATTTCCACGGAATAGCTTTGGGGTCTTGTGGAAAGACACCCCTGAATAGTGGAAGATACACAAACACCTCAAAGGGAAGGAGGAGGCATTCATCATTGTAAGAGGATGCTCTAAGAAATGGAGGGCAGGGGCCTCACGCCAGGTGGCAGCGGGATCAAACAGTACATTCTCCTACTCTCCTGACTTTTTCCGGACAGGAGCTCCGTCCAGAAGGGGCTGGGTCATCCCAGGGACCTGCCTGGGTGCAGGAGTTTGGTCTTTGCAGTTCTGGCCAGTGCAAATCCTCTTGTGCAAAACTGACATTCATTCGATAGGATATTCATCTTTAGCAAGCGATTGCCTAGTGCTTAAGTGACACTCTTTTCATAGGGGAGGATCATCCATTACCGCACGTGACTTCATGGTTTTTGACACACACACACAGAAGATACCAGGCAGTGGGGAAAACGATAGAGAGGGTTTAAGCAGAAGTAACAAGATCAGACTGGCATGCGTACAAGATCACTAAGGTGTGTTTACAACCTGAACACAATTTTTGCTTTCATTCCAGGAGCTGAGCCATCTCCAACTATCTCATACATTTCTTTCTTTTTTTTTTTGTGAGAAAACTACACTGAAATTCATATTTTATCCACTGAGCATATATTAACAGTAGTTAATGCAAGGCACTGCTTCAAATAATCTATGAAAATTACAAGCTTAAAAAATAGGTAAATTAGAGGATGATGATTTGCATTATAATACATTGAAATATACAAATCCATGTAAAATTTCAAATTTATGTCTGTCAAACCCCATAGGGAAAAATTATTTGTCTGAAAAACTTCCTTTCCGTATGTTGAAGGACCATTGTTTGAAGTGAAGTGTTCTTACTTTTTTATATTGACATAAATGACCTAGTTAAAAACCCTTACTGCTAGTCAAGCCAGTCAAACAACTTTCGAAAAACAAGTCTCCAAACACCCTCAGTATGGACCTGGAGGAACAGGAATACTCCACCAACTGTGGAGGCAAGGTTGTCTTATCTTTTTGTTTGTTTTTTTCCGCATGTCCTATTTTTCAATAACGAGAGATGATGCTAATGCATCATATTTTAGAAGAATTTAAATAAAAATCCCTCAGGCAGAGAATGATGATTTATACAATCTTACCAACTCTGACACATTGTCTGTATTCATTTGATAGAAAAAGATACATATAGTGTACATATTTATATGTATTATATATACTATATATTTATATATACTATAAATACATATCATATACAATATAATGTATGTTATATATAAAAATACAAAATGAAATTTTCTCATTTTTTTTGTCTGGAATCAGACCTTTTTGTTTAAAAGCTTTGAACTCAATTCAATTCTCCCAATTTCTAAGAATGTGGGAGCTCTACATGATAACACAAAGACAAGTTTCCAGAATATGATATACTTGCCTCTAATTATCCTCCAAAGCAAGGAGGAATTATTCTTACTAGTTCAGAAAAATTTATATATTTTTGAAAAGGTTTTTACAGGTTAAAATTGAAATGGCTTTGTGGAATCAAAAGGGAAATCTGTATAGAAGAGCTTTTCTGTAGTTTGTTCAAGTTGAAGATACTCATATTTTACTTAAAAAATATAAAACAAAGTCATAAAGTCACCAAAAAATAGCACAGTATAGCCCTGGCTGGGTGGCTCAGGTGGTCAGAGTGTTGCCCCATACACCAGAAGGCTGGGGGTTTGATTCCCAGTCAGGGCACACTCTCAGCCAGTTTGATTCCTGGTCAAGCACATAGGGGTGGTAACTGATTGATGTTTCTCTCTCACGTGGGTATTTCTCTCTTTCTCTCTCTCTCCCTTCCTCTCTCTCTCTCAAATCAATGGACATATCCTCTGGTGAGGATTAAAGAAAAAAAATAGTGCAGTACGTTTTGACCATAGAGTAAAGAGGCTGATTGTCTTTTTTTATGATTAGTCTCACAGCTTGGAGCAACAGAGTAAGACCAGCCAAGAAGAGTGAATCATATGACCACGGCTGGACAGAGTTGCCGATGTTGTTTTCCATTTCCTGTGCCCTCTGGAAGGGCAGACCCAGCTGTGTTAGCTTTTTCGCATTCTGTAAGCCACACGACAGGTGCTACATGCTGTATTAGGACTAGCCATGGGACTTTGGTTCTCACGCCTGAATTTCCCCTGTATCCGACTTCTTAAAATGTGTTGAAAATACAGGACATTGCTAAGTTAATTTCTTCTTATGTAACTGGATAGTCTAAGTTGGTATTCTGTTCCCTTAAATATAATATGTTTGGCTCTGGCAGGGTGGCTGAGCTGGTTGGAGCACCTTACCATACACCAAAAGGCTGTGGGTTCTATCCCTGGTCAGGGCAAGTACAAGAGGCAACTGATGGATGTTTCTCTCACATTGCTGTTTCTCTCTCTCCCATCTTCTGTCTCTAAAACCAGTAAACATATCCTCGGGTGAGGAATATATATATATATTCCAAGGAGGAAAAAAAGAGTTCAGAGTTAAAACAATACCATCGAAGGGAAAATGCTTTTATGGACACTTTAAACTGAACTGTGATTGGTCATTGTCTTAGTTTGCTTGCTAAGGAAGCTAAGGTCTCATTTAATTGTCTTGTTTTGCTTTGGGTAAAAAAATAACAGCCATATTCCCAGGACTTGGTCAGTCCTTCAGTAAAAGGTTTCTTGAATTTCCCTTTGGTCCTTCCGCTCTTAAGAAATCGGACTTGGCTCCTGTCCTCAGGGAGTTGGTGGAGATAAGGCTTCGAAAGAATGCTTGCCACACCAGTCCACCACTGCAGTCTGAATAAACTTAGAACGATGTCTAACATTTATATATGGAGTATTTATAACGGGGCCAGAAGCTTTGCATAAGTTACTTTATGTGTGCCTTAATGACAGTTCTGAGTATAATAAGCAATGCCGATTTGGCTTAGGAAAGTTATGAAACTAAGGTCAGACGATCCTACACGGTTATGTTTGCACCTGCTGAGTAAGCTCTGGTTTTCCCGGGACTTCAGCATCAAAGATCCGAAAAATGCAAGCTCGGATGGTGGGGAAGAGGAAGGAGACGGGCTGAGATCAGGTCTCGAGTCCTAATCTGGTCCCTCTTGACCAGGGGACAGTCTTGACAGGCCTGCTTGCTCACGCCTCACGGCAGATGGCTCTTGGCAGGTTCTCAGAGCAAACTTAAGACACAAATCAGGGGCAGCTGTGGGGAGAGGAGACTGAGAAATGGAAGACAGGATCACACTGTCCAGGTAGGCAAAGAGAAAGTGGGGGGTCCGCAGTCACGCTAGGCACTGACTTGGAAAAGCAACAAGAGGCAGTCCTGTGCCGTCCGAACGCCAGACCCAGACTTGACCCTGACCTTGGGGAAAGCTGACACCGTGCCCCCTCCAAGCTAAACTGTTGACCCAGGGGCTAGGGTGGCAGGTGCTCGCCAACAGAGCTACCCGGAAAAAGACCGAGCCGGCCCCACCCCGCCGCAGGGGCCCGGGCGCGCGGCGCCGGAGGACCCGAGGACGTCACAGACGCGCGGCCGAGCCTCCAGCCCGCCCCCCCGCGCACCTTCTTTTCCCTCTTCCCCGGGACACTGCGGCTGCCGGCACCCTCCCGGACTCTCTCGCCCGCTCCAGCCGCGAGCTCCCGCCGCCGGCCCCAACATGGCGCCTCTCGGACTGCTCCGCTTCGGGCCACGGCTCTGCGCCTCCGCGCGCGGCCTCTCCGGCCCCCGGTCCAAGGTAAAGTGCGCGTGAGGGCAACCGGAGTGCAGCCGTGTTTGCACCTCGGCGGCCACCCGCCCTCTCCGGCCTGGGAGTGGCGCCCTGGCGCCGTTCCTGGGCACTGGGATGCTCCCGTGCCTTCCTGACCTCGCTGCTCTTTTCGGATCGCTGCGGTGGCTTGGTTCTGCCTCCGCTCTCCGAAGCGGTGACTTGAGGCCAGGAAGCGCGAAAGGCTGGGGAGGGACGAGAGGGCGCGGGGTGCACCGGCCGCTGCCCGGGGTGGGCGTGCAGCGCCGAGGGGAAGGGTGCGGGCGGCGGCCTGGAGGTCTGTGCCGGGCTCTGGGGGTCTCCAGGCACGGAACCCAGGGCCGACTTGGCTGCGGTTGGCGGGACCGGCCCGCCAAGGGGGCGGATGCTGGGCGCGGAGGAGGTTGCAGTGCCGAGCCTTCCTTCCTGCCGTATAAGGCTGTGCCGCGGGAGGGGTGGGAAGGGGAACTCGGATTGGAGCTCCGGCCCGGGGCGTCTTCTCTGCCTGGCGTCCCTTCTGATTCCCCAAAGGGATCCTGATAAGAGAATTTCGGTCTTTAGAGCAGAGCCCTTTATAATCCTCGTTCCTCCGCTATTGCGTACTCTCCTCCGAGTGGTGTCCCGACGCGTCCTCGCGGAGATTGGTGGTTGTTGTGGAGTTTTGCAGCAAGCTCTGACCCCGCCTGGAAGCCCCTGGTCCCGTGGCATTCCAGTCCGGAGACCTCGGAGGCGAGAACTGGATCCAGGCGCTGGTCCAGGAGGGTGGCTTACCTCCGCTACGTTTTAACCGTGGGACCCTCATTCTAAGAAGTGAAAGGAGAAGTGATGTTTTTACTTAATAGCTCCTAGAATAATAGTTCTGAGCTTGAAAGCTCGCCTTGCACACGGCGCTTACGAACTGAGAACTCCTGGTCCGCCCCATGGCTCTCCTCTTTCCCGAATCCAGTTATCTGAGAATAACTGAAGAGGGGCCCCTTAGGTACATGCCAGGGGTCGAATTCGAACTGGAACGCTTTACTCCTAAGTACTTCTTAGGAAACATTTTGATCATTGCAGATAGCTTTGGCTACGTAAGCATTATTAAAAGGGAACTTGACCTACAGTCACATCGCTGCGGGTGCTGCCACTAATGCAAACCCTTAGGCCAAGGTCAATAACATTCTCTCTTTTGGCAGTTACTTATTTACCTAAGTGTAATTTACTCATTTTCTCACCTTCAGGTATATCATTAAGCTACAAATCACGGGTTTCTGTTGTATGACATTGAAAGTTTCTATCACATTCAAACTTTCACCTTCAGGTTTGATGGCCAAACTCGAACCTAACTCCTCCTTTCCAGGGTTCCTCCAGTGCTAGGCACTTAGCGAAATCCTTACCTCCTACTTCAGTTAAATTGTAACACTGGTGTGTTTATTTAACTTCTAATATGTACAAGTGTGTTGTGAACCAGATGTAAATTTCATTTTGTCAAGGACACTGTTGTATACCTCATTCCTCTCATTCCCCATGTCTCTCATCCGCATTGCCTACTACCCTGCACAGACTGGAAACTCAACACGTGTTTACTGCATTGTTGAGAGTACCCTGTGACAAACTTAAGTAGCAACCTTGAGAATTTTTCTGCTAAACACAAGCAGGAGGTAAAATGAGATAGTGTGCTTTTTTTTTCCCTTAATGGTAGGCAAGTCTCTCAAACTTGACCATGCATCTGAATTACTGGAGGCTTTATCCAACAGTCCAGCCCAGAGCTTCTGATGTACTTGTTCCTGAGAGGGGCCCCATAGTTTGCATTGCTAACGTTCCCAGGCAGACGTTAAAGCTGCTGGCCTGAGGAATGCACCTTCAGAACCACCTGCATGAGCTTAGATTAGAAAAGACAATCTGAAGGTGTCTTCCTTCCTCTATTTCTATTTCAGAGGGAGCACATAGCACTTTTCCATGCATTACAGGAAATTATTACTGGAAAAAAATTGCCATTAATAGTGTAGCTACTTCTCTTCCGTGAAGCTCTTTTCCCAGATCTTTCTCCAACCCCAGACTCCTGACTTGCAGTCTTTGTAGTACAGTTTACTGGTCCACTCCATGTAGACGTCAGTCAGCACTACAAACTCTTTCTGACTCAAAAAGAACCAGCCATAACATGGCTTTTCCCCTCTCTTGTTTTGTTCCCATTGTGGTTAACAGACAAGCATCCCCCCAGTGTGAAAGCCTGGAAGTATTCTCTCCTCTTCCTTCTCTATCTCTAGTTGATCGCTTGTGCCACATGTAATCATTTTCTAATTATTTACTATTAGCCTTACTAGTTTGTAAGTTTCATCAGCGCAGGGACTATGCTTGTATGCTTTTTTTCTTGCACTGTCCCCAGGATTTACTATATTTGCCAAAGACAGATATTTTGAGTAAGTGGATGGATGAGTGAAACAGCGAGTTCCCCTGCCACTTTCCTGATGCAGACTTTCACAGGAGAGTTGTGACACCTGTTTCTAAAGCTTCCCTGTTCCTTCCTCATTGAGACGTGAAGCTGAAACTCTTGAATGTGGTCTCTAAGGTCTTGGACAACCTGCAGCAGTCCCCCTCCCAGCCCGCTCTTCCTGAGCCTTTCTCTGTGGGACCTGGTTTTGCATGTCCCCAAACGCACTGAGCCTTTCACGAACTCTCTGTCCCTTTACTCAGGCAGCTGCCCCTGGCTGGAGTCCCCATCGCAGTAGTGATCCAGGTGTTGGAGAACCCTGCAAGCTCTCCGATGCACCAGGCAGAATGCATCTCTCCACCTGTGGTCCCTCAGAGGGTCTGTCGGGTCTGCACCAGCCTTGGAGTAGAACATGGATGTCCCCTCAGAAGAAAGTATGCCATGGCTCGGGAGACTTGCCTGGTGGCAATAACTGGCTGGGAACCCCTTGTGATTCATTCATGTCATTAGTGCCTTACTGGTAGTGTTTAGTTTACAATGAACGTTTCACCTGGAGCACGCTGGTTCTGTGCTGGACAGCTGAGGGGGAGAAGAGTTTGCCCTCCCAAATATGCCTTGTTGGGGTATTGATAGATTATTTTAGTCTGGTATTTTCAAGAAAGGACTCAGGAGACTTTGACCTTCTCCCTAACTGCCCGAAAGAATTTAGATGGAGGGCCTGCTCCAGGAAGGGAGATACATACCATCACCACACATAGCTATAACAGCTGTAGTATGCGATCGGCAGGAACCTGCCAGGCCAGCTTGGTCAGAGTCCTCTGTGTGTCTCATTGTTTGAAGGAAGGAATTGCCTTCCTTCCCTTTGAAGTCCCTAATGGCAACCACCCCGCCCGTCCCCCGCCACACCCCTTTAGCTCAGGTTAGCCTGTAAGTCTCAACCACCTGTTTTTCCCTTGCGTCCCATATTGTCCTCATGGAACCCCCATGTGGATGGGATGAATTTGGTCATTGTTTCCCGTCAGACTGTCTCATGGCAATGTCATTATCAGACCGGCAGCCAGAAGAACTTAAAAAGGTAGAAGGAAAATTACTTTTTTCCTAGGTAAGTCCCTTTAACATTTCATATAATAAGGGCTTGGTGATGATGAACTCCTTTAACTTGGCCTTGTCTGAGAAGCACTTTATCTGCCCTTCCATTCTAAATGAAAGCTTTGCTGGATAGAGCAGTCTTGGATGTAGGTCCTTGCTTTTCAAGACTTGGAATACTTCTTTCCAGCCCCTTCTTGCCTGTAAGGTCTCTTTTGAGAAATCAGCTGACAGTCTGATGGGAAAAAGAAGATTAAAAATATGAACAGTAAAAAAAAGTCATCAAATGGAGTGTTAGCAACAGGGAAGTAGGAGGAGGAGAGAGGGGGGAAAGATATAGAGAATAAGTAGCATAGACAGTAGGTAGAAAATAGACGGGGAGGGCAAGAATAGTATGGGACATGTAGACACTAAAGAACTTATGACACATGGA
>PVIA01011228.1:0-45993 GCA_004024845.1 Tonatia bakeri
GGAGAGAGAGAGAGGGAGAGAGAGAGAGGGAATGAGAATGAAGGAAAATGAGAGTGAAAGAGATGAGACAACCAACTCCGGGTGGGGTGGGGAGAGATCGGAATGAGAGTGAAGGCTGGGTGTGGGTGGCGCATTCTGGGGGTCATGGAAGACACTTGGGGGGGGCAGAGCACCTTGTCATAAAAATCATACCTATGACTGGTGGTATTTTACAATACGGAAGATATAATACACATCTCTAAAATTTAAAAATAAGCAAGTTCTGCTCTCAGTTGACCTTAGGTGTACCATATATTTTGAATGCTAAGGACATTGAAGGGCCAGTACAGGACACCTAAAGGATGAAGATGAGCAGCATAAATCTCTCCTCAAACAAACGTACCAGCCATTTTTGCTTACAGACTAACATTATAGGAACCTTAGGTGTCTGCTTTGAATGGCCTCTTTTTAAAATGAGACTTTTAAAGAAAATTTAAATTGCTAACTTCCTTCTGTCTTGATAATTTTTCCTGGCGCAAGTGAGACTTTCAGAATACTCAGTTGACATTAATGTAGGAATTACCTGGTACCAAAGAGGTTAAGACTTGGTAGAAAGCAGAGGGACGTGAGATTTAAGTCTCAATTATGCAGTAGAAATTGGGTACATTGGTGATACTTAAATTAGGTAAATTCAAGGGATTACTTATGTATTAAGAATTAGTATTATTTAAAATTCTTCGATTTGCTCAGTTGGTTGGTGTGTTACATCTGCGAATCATACATCTTTGACCATTTTGCCAGGTGAATTTGGTAATAATAGATACATGTTTTTGTAGAATGCTTTTTGCCACTCAAAAGTTTTTTCTTTTGGTTATTTTTAAATTATGGTTAAGTTAGTCTTCATTAGTTTTGAGGTGCTGTATGATATTTTTATCCTAAACTACCAAAAGTACGTCTTTACTTGATTTAATAATAGTACTGTATGTATTAAGTGATATGTTTTTTAGGACACATATTCTATATATTTTAAAGCAGTAAAATTTCTATTTTTAAAATGGTGATTTCTATTTGAATAGGTATGTTCTATCATATTATAGTTCTGCATCACAATTAAAGTTCCTTTTATCTTCTTTTTTTAAGGGTCTGAAAAGCCCCCCAGAGAGCCTCAGCCATCTGGGTGCCATCGAAAGTCTCCGGGCCCCTGGAAAGGTATTGGTCTCCCTGTGCAAGCACGACTTTTCACTGCCTTATGGACAATTTTTCCTCCCTCATGCAGATGATTGTTATAAGATAGATAAATTTTTGTAGTGCAAGAGGCTTGGGACTTGTTCTTGCTTTCATTACTTGTTGGGCTACAGTATAATTCATGATAGTTTAAGCAGAAAACGCAAACTTGATAAATTCAGTTTTTTTATTGCATCAGATTCTTAGCCTGAAAGCAGTTATATATGTATACATGAAACTTACTAATTTATTTGATATAATTTGGGGAAATAATATACTTTTATATGGTAACATTCTGGACCAAAAATCATAGTTAATTATGTTTTTTTTATGGAGCAGAGATTTTTGAATAAGTATCTAAAGTATAACTTACTTTAAGTTGTAGATATCTTGGATTTTAATCCCTTGATATTCATATGAGTTTCTTAGTTTACAAATTTAGTAGGTGTGATTTGAAAGGTAGCTTGGCTTCCCCTCAGGAGAATTATTAACTATTGTTAAATAAATATATCCCTGCTGGTTCTCACTCTGGGTCCTTGCCACTGGAAGCTGTCTCTGTGAGTAACAGCTCCATCACTGATTAAAGATTGTTCTTCTCAATGTATGTGCTTGTGATTTTCAATTTGAGGATCATATTTGAAAAGACTGTTTGTTTTCTGTGGCTGGCTTGGCAATCAGAAGGCCTCTTGTCGCACGCCAGTGTCAGCTGCTTAAGAGGATAATTTTCCACTTCTTTGAGGTGCCTTACCCCCTAAAGTGATTTTTGTATTTACTGCTTAGCCTTTTTTTTAGGTCAGACCCAAATATACCCTCCAGATATAACATATCTAGCCAACCCGCTAGACAAAAACCTTAAAGAGACATTTAAATTTTTTTTTTGTTTTTTTTTAGAGAGAAGGGAAGGGAGGGAGAAAGAGAAAGAAACCTCCATGTACAAGAGACATGTCTATCAGTTGCCTCTTGCACACCCCCAAGTGGGGGACCTGGCTTGCAACCTAGTCTTGTGCCCTGACTGGGATTCGAACTGGCAGCCTTTTGGTTCACAGGCCGGCACTCAGTCCACTGAGCTATACCAGCCAGGGCAAGAGGCATTTTTTTAAAAAGATTTTATTTATTTATAAAGAGACATTTTGAATAGTTTTATATAATGTTATGAAAGATTACTAAATGTCATAAATTTGGGAACTAAGAGATAGCTATAAATCCTAATTGTCAAATAATTCTCTGTATTTCTTTGACTTAAGGAAAAAAGATTATTATGTATTATGTACGTGCCTTGGGTTAGATTGCCTTAGATATATATTGCATAAGAACTTTCTGTTGTCTTTAAACCATGAGCCATGATGTTTTTCCGGTAGTGGCAGGAAGTGAGTTTATGATGCTTTCATCACGTGGTCTTCTTACTGAGTTCCCACCCAAACCCCATCAGTGACCAATGGAGTGTACTTTTCAGGTGACTGGCTCTGGGTAGAGAGATAAGTCGGGATCACAAGGTCAACAAGTGTAAATGGGTAGGTTAAGGTTAAGCCTGGGCCATTAGTCTCATTGACACGTACTAAGAAGTGAAGGTAGTTAAATTATAAAAGTTGATAGTAAAATCAGTATGAATGCTCTAAGCTTAAATTTAGCCGTACTCTAAGAAAGTTATATAATCCTCTTGTGCTGTTTGTTCTCTTTAGAAACATCACAAGTGCTGCAGGGTGAGCTGGGCTGCTGCCTTCTACTTGGGGTAGTTTTGAGAACATCAGAATTGTTGAGTGGCAAAGCTCTAGTTAGTAGACTAAGTTTGATATGGGTGCAATTTGCTGTCAGTCCTGAAATTAAGAGTTTAGATGACTCATGTTCAGAAACTTCTTATACAGTGTAGTGTGAGCTAGGGGAAAATTTCTCCTTTTCCCTCTTAGTTCTCCTGGCTGATCTAATAATCAAAACAACATGAGACAGATTAACAGGAGAAAACAATCATATTTATTATGCATGTTCACACAGGATTCCACAAGATAATGGGACTAGAAGACATATGGGGCATTTGAAGTTTATGTGCCATCTTGAGCTAAGGATGGAGGAGGACTACGTAGTGGTTTGGGACTTCAGAGTGCAGGAACATAATTTACATTGGGATAGAAAAGCAGATGTTTGATAAACAAATGTTTGCTGGGCCGTCTTTAACAACGGGACACTGAGAGGACTTCGGTCAAGTGGGACTTGCTAGGTTCCTCCCTGTATCACACCTAGTTCATATTCAGTTAGTCATCTGTAACCGCAGCTCCCTTCCTCAGACAGGTCCTCTGTCTACGTTATTTTAGGCAGTTAGGGTGAATGTCAAAGTTTCTTAACTGAGTATTTCATTTCCTAAAAATAACCAGCTTAAAATAATCAGTATCGCAAAGAGGCATGTTTTAGGATGGCTCCCTGTCAATACTATGCTGTAACTTGAATGTTGAGTATTTTTCATAACCTAGATGTTACCTTATAGTCAGGAGATGTATCTATCTATATATGTAGATAGATATACACATGCACACATATAATATACATATACACACATAAGCATTTTAATTTAAAGATTCTCAAATTTCTCCCCTGAACTTACTCATCTTATGACTGGCTGTTTGTGCTCTTTGACCAACATCTTGTTTGCCCCAGCCCCAAGCCCGTGGTACCCACCACTCTGATCTCTGTTTCTATGAGTTTCGCTTTTTCAGAGTCCACATACAAGTGAGATCATGCAGTATGTGCCTTTCTCTGACTTACTTCACTTAGCATAGTGTACTCTCCATTCATGTTGTCACAAATGGCAGG
The DNA here is from genome assembly GCA_004024845.1 of Tonatia bakeri. Lineage (NCBI taxonomy): Eukaryota > Metazoa > Chordata > Mammalia > Chiroptera > Phyllostomidae > Tonatia > Tonatia bakeri. The sequence continues at coordinate 4,006 of PVIA01011228.1, forward strand.
ATTTCCTTGTTTCTCATGGCTGAGTACTTCTGTTCCCATGCGTGTTGCATGTGTATGTGAGACAGTGCAAAAGGGCATCAGGTGTGCGTGGTAATTCAGAGTGTCCTGTTGGTGTGGTATTTTTTGAGAACTGTATACATTGTAAGTGGGAAGAAATCTTAGTCTCAGCCTTTTATGGACAAACGACACTGCATCCCACTTTAAGAAGAAAGATGAGAGTCAATAATCCATACATTGGAGATTTGTGATTTTGGCGGAGAGAATAATATAGACAAGAAAAAAAATTAGGATAGTTTATTTGCTATAGGAAAGGAAACTCTGTGACAGATTTCAAAAATTTTAGCTTAAATATTTCAGAGCCAAGGTCAGTGGTGCCCAGATTTGCTGCAGGTTAGAATTACCAGCAACCAGACCACACCCCATTTCAGTTAATTAACAGTGTGGGTGGAGCCAGGTGTCAGCTGTGTTTCAGGATCCCAGGTGATTCAAATGTGGAGCCAAATTTAGGAAGCTTTGGCCAAATTGAGTATTTGATAATGAGAATGGAGGAAGGGGAAGTACAGGAGCTATTCTTAAAAAAAAATTGGAAGTTTTACAGATAATTTTTGTGAGGGCAAGTAGAATAAAGAGTTAGTGATGAACTGAAATTTCATTCCCAAGAAGTGGATTCTATTTCATATTAATGTGATTTTCATGCAGAGGTAAGGGTATAAGAAATTAATTGATGTAGTATTTACTAAATTTGTTAATTATTTAAGAAATGTATACTTTTTGAATTATTTGAAAGATATTTTACTTAATTAGTTACAAGAATTATGAGCAAAATTTATTGTATATAATAATCACAGTGCTGCATGGTTAGTAGTTATAGAATTTATTAGGACTATGTTTCAGAATATTTGTTAAATCCTGATTAAAAAATAAAATATCACTATTCAGAACATTTTAAATCTATATCTAGACTTTAAAAACTTTCTATAATACTTCCATGTGGTTAATGTCATAAATGTGAAAAAGAGAGCTAATATTAACAATGGTCTTGTGCAATTATACTGAAATACTGCCTTCTGATATTACTCTTTAAAGATAAGGGTTTTTTTAAAGGCCTTAATTTCACTAACTTATAAATTCAAATAGGACTTAGCTGTGTTTACTGTTACCTGATTAATTTAGCTATGCCTTTGATTTTTTATTAAAGAAAAATATAGGGCAAGAAGACAAAAGAAATATCTGTTTGTAGTTATAACTTGAAAATGCATTTGTCCAAATATAAGAAAGTATTTTTTTGTTTGTATACTTAATCCATCCTACAGATAGTTAACTCAGTACCTGCCTGCTGTTTTCTATTGTATAGCATTCAGGGAGTTGGGCAGAATGTTCCCTAGCATTTAAACTACTTCTGTGAAGTGAGGTTAATGGATTTGACTTAACTTCTTAACATCTATGAAAATAATCCTAAAAGCAGACACTAATTACAGAGCTTTGTTTTTAGGACTTTACCGTGGTAGGAGTCAAGTGTGCTGGAATAAGAGTCAAGAGAGTTAGATTGAAACAGTGAGTTAAACATTCACCTTAAATGGGGAAATCATGTTAACGGCTTTTTGATTCAGTTTCCTCATCTGTGAAAAGATGTGGTTAGGCTGGATGATTTTCAAGAGCCCTCTTAACTCTGACATTTTATATTTTGTAATATTTGTTTGTACAAGAGATAAAAAATATACAAGAGAGTGTACTGAGCAGTTTTTTGGAAGGTAAGTATATTGGTATCTGTATTAGAGAAAGGATTAGTGTTGTGTGACTAGGAGACTTTTTTTTAGCTTTAGTGACAGGGATAAAAAAACCTTTTAATTTAGAATTATATACCCTTTAAAACAGATATCTTAATGCAGGTGGTACCGAGAGGGAATCCAACCTTGCATCTGCATATTCACTTAGTTTTTTTCAGGCACTCACCACTAACAATGTTTAGCTGTGTTGCTTTAAACCATTAATCAGATTAGGCTCCTCTTGCTTTCAGATGCTTTGATATTTTAACCTTTTTTAATAGCAAATGATAAAAGATCATCCACACTGCATTTGGCAATCATTTATTGAGCCACAGTTACTAAATTTTGAAGATGCAAAGAGGTATAAGACTGTTTCTACCTCAACCTAGGTGGGAGAGACAAGCAAAAATAGATTACTTGCAGAATAGTGAAAGGACAGTAGAGGTCTGTCTGTACTAGAGTCTGCACGTGGTGGTACAGCTAGAAGAGGGTTGGGAGTAGGTAGAAGTGACTGCAGGGTGTTCTAGAGTTGGCGATTAATTTGTGTTACAAAGATAACTAGTGTACACGTGGATTTTTGAATGGAAAATCTGAACACTAGGATACTGATTAAAAAGAACATGAAGTTGAGGAAAGAAGGGTTAAATTTGAGAGGCATTTAAAAAGCAGAATTTAGGACTGAATTTTATTGGATGTGGAAGGTAAAGGAGTTGGAAAAACTGAGGTCTTTAGGCACTGGGATTAAAGGTGCTGTGATGTCTTTACTCAGAATAGATAGTATTCCTTCTTTTAGAGAGAGGGTCTGACAAGAAATGTGAAATCTGAAAGAAAAACAAGATTAAGAATTACAGAATGGATTTTTCTTTCTGCACTTTAGTTTGTGATGTGTCTTCTGCATTACCTTCCAGATGGACAGACATGTGGCAAACAACTTGATGTTGTTCACTGAAGTGGAGAAAATTTTAAAGATAGCTTTAAAATAAATTTGCTATCTTTAAAGCTATTATCTTTCATAAAAATAAATTAGCAAATACTTGTTAAAATATAATTATTGAATTAAGAGAAGTAAAGACAAATATTTGCTAGAGTATCAAATATAAAAGTTTTGCTTTCTAATTTTGCATTTTAGTGCATGTTAATAACTTAGTACCATAGTATATTCTATGAATATAATAAGTTTTATTTCATGATCTATATCAATATCTTTTAAAGATATTTTAAATATTTTGTAAATGTATTTGTATATTTGGAAGGCTATTATTGTAAAGAAAGTGAGTAAAATACATTATTTTTAGTATTTCTGTGTCTTAAAACCTGGATTAAAACAATGCCAGTTATTTTTATAACCTTTTATAAAAATCTATAAATCATTTTGCCAAATCTCCTTTCACTTTGTAACTGTACCAATATTCCACTAGATGGCACTGAAAGACTGAAGAAAAACAGGCTAGGCTTTAAAAGCTATGTTTTATTTAAAACACGCAAATACAAACTAATGAACTGCCTGTTTTGATGGATTATTATTGTCGTCCTTGTGGGACTTTAAGAAAATATGCCATTTCCCCACCTAATCAGACATCTGGCAATTTATTACAAATGTATGTGGTATTCTCGTATGTATGGTTTTAGGGTATCTGTGATCTTGAATGGTATTTCATTTGGAAACAGAAAACCCATTTTTTTAGTACTTTATAATTTTTATAATACTGATTGAATATTGAAAAGTTCATGCTTTTATTCTTCCTTTTAGGTCTGCATAGATTGTGGTAGCTAAATTTTTTGTTTGCTCTATGCTAACTCTGATAAGACTAATTTCCATTTCTAGAATTTATTATAACAGAGAAAACTTTTCTGTTGACTGATGAAGAAATGCAAACAGTAAAAAAAAAAAAAGCCTTTGATAAGATTTATCTTGGGAAACCCAAATTCATACTACATAAACGTAAAATGTCTTCCTTTCTCCCCACTCCCTCCAACACAGTGCATTCCGCCACTCAGGTGTGTGGTGTGGGCTGAGGTTTGGGTGGCTCAATTCAGAAATGGAAGTTGGTTTGCATTTCATATTTCACAAATTTTCTGTGGGGTTTTGAAACCTGGCCTGTGAAGAGTTTGCATTCACCTCTTGGCTTGAATAAAAACCTACTACTGAAGTTAGTAAGTTTCCAAGCTGTTTTCTGGGCTTAAAAATTGGGTTAGATTACTTTTCAAAATTTAAGAGAGCATTTTCTTTAATAAGGCAATTAGAACTGTTAAGTTGTTTGTAACTAACTTTTTACACTTAGAAAAGTGAATAGAATTGAAAGTCCTGAACTTGGGTTGGTGTTTATAATTAGTGTGGTATTTTGTGTAATTTGAAAGTAGTGGTTAAATGCAAAATTTGTAGTCTTTTCTTTTTCTTTCCTAAACTTGAATATATTCCCTTAAGAGGTGGACTTTTAAATAAATTGCTTTGTAAAGTTGTAGCCTACTTCCTTACAGAGCATAAATAACTGGAAATATTTTTAACACCGTACACTCGAGGGCTCCAGTTGTTTTATAAAAGACTTGGATCCTCAGTTCTTACAAAACCTTTTGTTGTCGTGTTGAGAGGAATAGACATGCTCATTTTGCTTGGCTAAAATGTTAACTTAAATTTCTGATTGCTTTTCATTTTTTTTGTACAGTTATATTTATGATGTGCATTTTTAAATGTATGTTCATGTAGCTTCACCTCAGAGATGATCTAAATAGAAAAATATCCTAGGTAATATTATATGCAGCCCTACAGTGTATTGTAACTGCCGGAAGATAGAGCTTCTGAAATATTGAATGACTTCTTTGTTGTAAATAATCCTGCTTTGTTTGTTATGTTAAGAAAATATTAAATGTTTATGCATTTTGCTATAGCACCTGGCATAGTGATAATATGTGTTGAATATATTTTTTTTTAGTAAGGGAAAATATTCTAGTATATATAAAAATATATATTGTATTTTAAAAAAATCTCAATTGCTGCATTTTATTGCCTCTTGGTGTACATGCACACTCTCCCCTATGACATTGTTCTACCCTGTGAAGCTACCCTCTGTTGCTTAACTTATTGTATGCTTCCCTACTGCACTGTTTTAACATATGCTTTGCTTTATTTCTGTAACCTTATACTCCCAATTTCTTAAATTTGAAATTTTACCTATTTTCACATTCCCTGAATGCCACCTCTTCTATCAGATGTGAACTGACTTTCCCTCGATGCCCTTTGTTTTGTCTGTCTCTCGCTCCCCATGTCCTGCCTTGCATCATTATTGTTTGTTGTTCTTACCTCCTATTCAGCAGCTATTTGAGGGGAAAGATATACAGGGTCCCGCAGAAGTAATGCCTGCTTGAGTGTGGTTGGTAGGGTGGTAATATGGGTGTAATAATGTATAGTTTTAATTTGAACATAATTTGAAGTAATATGTGCTTGAGTGTGATATTATTATGTGACAGAATCACATGCTTATGATTTTGTAATAAAAGATTTTGTAATAGAAAAGGGGTATTATTTGTGCCGGACCCTGTATTTTACTCATCTTTGTTTCTGTGTTACCTAGGGTGGAGGACTTTTACATAGTGGGAATTTAAAAAATGTTAAATTGAAATACATGAATTCACTGGGAAAGATACGGTAATAGAACTTGGAAAGCAGGCAGGTTATTTCCTCTTGATTGTATGGGAGAGAGATTTGATTTGTTGTTTTTTTTCCCTCAAAGAACTTTTGTTTTTATCCCTTTACAGTTTAATTTATTACTTCAATTGTAGTCTTACTCCAGTTTTAGCTCTGGGGTGATATTGCTGTACTTTTTCTTTTATTTTAGGTGTAGTTGATTACCATTGGCAGGCAAGTTGTGGTATATTTGATAGTCTGTAGTTGGTGACAAATTATTTTTTTAATATTTAAAGTTTTACAGAATTTTTCTACCACTATTAATGATAGTATTTTTCAGTTACTATATGACATAAAATTTACTATAAAAATAAGCTCCTTTAAAATGTTAGTAATAATATAATAGCAATCTGTAAGACTGAAATATTTTATTCCCAACTTAACTTAAGTATCTAATATTATTGTAGCTTTATTTAAAAAGTCACATATTTTAATATGGTTTAAGGAGTTTTGTTATTCTGTTCCCCTGATTTTCCCTTTTAAATTCTTTTGTAGGAAATCTTTTGTGCATTTTATTTACATAAAATTTTACTTCATACATATATATTGGTTTGCAAGTTTGGTTCTGATTTTGGTGAAGAATTAGGCATTTTTATATATCTTCAATCTTAGGAAACCAGTCAGTTTATGTATTGGCAATATTATGGAATAATTGTGGTAAGAATATGCAATGTAGATAGATACTTCTGTTTTTTTCTAATTTGCATGCATAAACTATCCCTAAAATCATTTAACATTTATTGTTATTTCTAGTTAGAAGAAATAAATCTTTCATTAAGAGTTTGAGGAAAAATTAGGCTATCAAAATAAGAGCATGCTTTTTTTTCTTTCTTTTGTTCTTATATTCTTTTTAAAATATAACTCATTGCGCAGTTAATTTTAGTTTGATCAGTGGTTATTATCTGCACTTTGCTGTGACACTACAGAGCATGGTGATGGAGTAATGAGGAGAAATCTCAGTTCTTGAGAAATGTGCAATCCGATGGAGCAGGCAGCGCTGACAGGAACAGCCTTGCCGTCTATAAGTGCAAGGGATACAAGGGTGGTTGGGATTCTAAACAGAATGGAGTTTGTCTGAATGAGTTCAGGTTTATGTTTTCACACAGGAGCCCTTAAGTTGTAAAAGGAGAGGGTATTTTATAGGAATATAGTGTTGGGTATTTGTTTTGGATTGAATCCTATTTTGTGTGCTGTGTTTCTTTTTCTGCCTTTCTTGGTTTTATTCCCTTCTTTATTTCAGGTTATTTAGAATGTCAAGTGTTACCTGTCAGTTCTTTGACATTATATGAGTTTGCCTGCTCTGTGTGATATAATTGCTTACTTCTCTGGGAAGAAATGACATTTGACCTTTTATATACATATACAGATTGTACTCTTTTTACAGATTCACCACATTTGTGAAAGGTACACTTGTGAGATATTTCTAAGTTAAACCATGTTTTCCCTTTGACAGTCTTAAACTTCGTATATCTGTTTCATTGTCATTTTGAGTGTGTTTGTGTGTGTTTCTTTATGTATGTCCTTTATCGGTGACACAAACTAGGCATGGAAAGACCAAGTAAGTTGCCCAAGGTTAATAAAGACCAGAGTTGCAATCAAAACCTGTGTCTTTGCCTTTAGATCAATCATTTGTGTAATATATGGATAACCTCAGTGTGTAGTAATATGTCACTGGCATTTATAAGGCATTTATAAATACATTTAAGATGAAAGTACTCATCCATTGCAATCTATTTCAATTTTTGGCTCTATACCTGATGTTTTTCAATCTTAGCAATTTTTATAATCTTCAGGGGTTTTTTGGTGTGTGTGTGTGTGTGTGTGTGTGTAGTACCAAGTACATTTATTTGGTACTGATGCAGTGGAATTCCTAGGGAGGCAGCGGTGCCATCTCCTCACTTGGGCCTTATTCTCATCCTCAGCTGGCAGCATTTGAGGCTGGTATTTCAAATGCCTGTGGACTTTTAGGGATGGAGATTGCTAGGAATTTCTGATCTCTTTTCCCATTTCATATCTCAGTGTCTTTTCACATTTCCATTGGATATAGGGAGGTTTCCTGTGGATATAGGCTAGCTGGAAACCCTTCTTCAAGTGGCATAGGTTTAACCCAGGTCTTTTACACAGAGCCGCTGTCCAGGGTGCTACACAGTTTAATATGTTGTAGATTTCTCCCTCACCCCACTCCCCAGGAATACAGCCTCCACTGATTTCGTACTGTACTCATAGTATCTAATTGCATGCTAAATTGGTGATGACTGTATCTTTGGTCTTTTTTTGATAGGGTATTTTATGAGTTTTGGTACTGAAGAGGCCTTTTCTTTTTCATGCAATTTTAGTTATTCAGGTTTGATTTTTATGACTTTGCCTTCTCTTTTAAATTTACTAGAATTTTAAATTTAAACAATTAAATATTCTCTTGAGTTTTAGATTTATTGCTCTGATACTTTAGCTTAGATCTACTAAGAGGAGATAATTTTATGATTAATAGGTTTACCAGTTTAAAATATAAATTAAAGCCTAACAGATATATTGCCAAGGTATAAGACTTTTTTTTATATGAGGCTTCTTTTTTTTAAGAAAATGAAACTATGTCTTGCAATAAAATAATCTAGAGTACCTCTATTTGAAAAATAGTGTCCTCTGATTGACCATGTAATTTTGTATGATTAGTTAGACTTCATTAAGGGTTTTTGTTAAATATTACTTTAATGACTGTAAAATGATTTAAAATACTAGTTTCTTTTTGTGTACTTATGTATTTGAGATTAATGTGAATTAAAAAGTCAAATTACTAAATTGTTATATGTCTATACAAATGTCTTGATTAATTAGTGTGATTGAGTGAGGCTATCTGAATTACTGAAATCTCCCTGTTAACTGAAGGTTTATCCAATTGTGAAGTAAAATTGCCTAGGATAAGGATATTGACATTAGGGGTAGAGGCTTGTCTGCCTAGATCTTTTTAGTTACATGAAGTCATAGAAGCCCCATTCCGCATTACTAGAAAGAAGCATTTGATCAAACACAAGGCACTAGGTTCACGCTCATATCATTGATTGCAGTGTTAGTACACTTTGAAGGAAGTCTCATGGACTTATAGAGCTTAAACCTGTGAGCCTTTTCTGGAGCCACTTTTCTTGGCTGAGCAGTGGGATTTCCAGCAGAAGGAAGGATGACTGCTGCTCAGGGTTCCGATGCTGAATGCGACCCACAGTCACTGAGATGTGGTGTCCTGTGGTTTATCTGTGGTGGCACGGACTTTAGAATGTTGTTAAATGATGAGAATATGTATGTATGTGATATGTAGATATGACAGATACAGGTGGTTACTTTGTTTTTCCCTTTCATTAGACATCCAGGTTCTCTCAGCTACTAGTTGGCACACAAGGAATTGAAAATAAAATCTGAATTACGAAACTGGCTGTTTTTTTCTTCCATAGATGAGTAGTTTTTTGTGTTTGGCTATTCCTAATTTTCCATGAACTTCCCTGTTTTGTTTCACTTTGTCTCCTTGATCAGAATGGTTCCCAGGAGATTTGTGACTCTTAAGACAGATGATTATTTTATTTCCATGCAGGTGGAATTAAAAAACTTTAAGTACTATAATTGTGATTCTTTTTTTCTTAAAGGAAGAATTCCGAGAACTTCGAGAACAGCCTAGTGATCCTCAAGCTGAGCAAGAACTAATTAATAGTATTGAACAAATATATTTTTCTACAGACTCATTTGATATTGTTAAATATGAGCTGGAGGTAAAGAAAATTTCATTAAAACCTATCTAAAGCCTGTTGGTTTCAGTGATCATATTTGAGATTTCAATGTTTTTTAGGGATGTTATATATTTTTTGGTAGCAGCATTGGTCTATAATGACCATATTGTGATTAAATGAACTGTCAGCTTTGTTTAAAGATGAAATTATTTTTTAAAATGTAAAATTAAGTGCAGCTGTAGAATCCAGGAAGCATTTCTGTGTTTTGGTTTTTAACTATTAACATACAATATGTTAGTGTGCTGCCTCTACTTTTTTTATATTGGCTGAATATGTTTAGACAAGCTCTCGGACTTTTATTCATGGATGCATATTTACATAATTGTTTACTCATGATAAGTATCCCTATGCCATAATGTTTACAACATTGGCATTTTAAATTTATAGGAACTTCAAAAAAATAGTAAAATTTGATTTTGGACAAAACCAAATACAGTGTGCATACATGTACTGTATGCGGTACATACACGTTTGTTCCCCAACTCGTTGCCAGGTTTCACCTGTCATTTGAGACTTGTGGTCTAACATGAAGTTGCCCGTCTACATAGTGGCATACATTTTTGTTAGTTTCCCACACTATCCTCTGAGAGCCAGTGTGTGATCTAGAATGTACTCTAACAACTTCACTACCATACTGTAGTGCTTAGTTACTACCCATTTTTCCAGAGGGGAAACGTGTTTAGGGACTTCCTCACATTCTCCTGTCGCAGGTCAAGGAAGCTGTGTCTCCCAGCCCAGGAGTCAGGCGCCCCCATTGTAATGGGCTTTCCTGGAGGTTGGAGGCAGCAGCAGTGGAGACAGTGGGCTGGGTGAGGAGCACCAGCAGGTGGGGTAGCAAAGATGTGTAGGCTTTTGTGTCAAGAGTCTAGCGGGGGAGGTGGGGGGGGGGGGGGGCAGGATGGGAGGACTGGATACAAATGGGATGTGACACTGTGTGCACAGTTTGTAAGTCAGAGTTGTGCGGGTAATGATGCCGAACTAAACAGTTCGTTTTACTTTTCTCTAATGGGTTTATTTTTTAGAAGCTCCCTCCTGTTCTCAATTTGCAAGAATTAGAGGAGTACAGAGACAAATTGAAGCAACAGCAAGCTGCAGTAAGTAAACACGTTTCTTTGTGACATAACTAAATGAAACAGCAGAAAGGTGTAATGTTTTTAGATTTTATGGTTTAACCATATATTAACATACTAAACAAATCTTATTTAACATGACTTTGATTCAAATGATACATTTATATCAAAATTTAATGCCTATTCAGTTTCCCTTATATTACCTTGATAGATTTGCCTCTCGAATTTGAAGTTCTTTCTCTGGAATCCTGAAGGCGATCAAAGAATTTTGAACTTTACTTTTTTCAGATTACTAAATACCTTTAGGCTTCTTGTTATGCAAAACTACTTATAGTTTTGTGATGGAGTTGTTTTTTCTTTAATACCTGAGAATAACTGTCCCTACTTCTAGTTGAAGTATGTCCAAAGAGAATAACAGGGATAGGACTCAGAAAGTCTGAATTGTAGTCACTATTTAATTGTCTGACATTGGGCAAGTCACTTAGCCTTGGTAAATCTCTTTTTGAAGTGATGGGTTAGGCCTGCATTTTCTCTGATGCTGTAAACATTCTCTGATTCTGTATTTTCCTCACATTAGGCTGAACTTTTAAAAAATTCAGACTGTAGAACATTAAGTAGTGGTAGTATGTGGTCTTGTTTAATTTTTTTAATACTAAAGGAGCAATAGTAATGTACTTACCTGTCTGGATTTAAGGTATGATGTAATAACATAGCTGACAAAGGAAGATGCAGTCATGTACTAACTACATAACGATGGTTTGGTCAGCGACTGACTACCTGTACTGTGGTTGTCCCGTAAAATTACAGTGGAATATAAGCAAAAGCTTTGCGATGTTGAAGGAAAAGGCTGGACCCTACTAAGATGCTGAAATTATTGCTACCTCTGGGTGGTTTAAATAGAGGAGGAGCTGAGCATTCTGTCCCCCAGCCATTTGCCTGCTGGAAGCTGGGGCCAAGAGTTGGGAACAAGGGGGTGGAGGGGAGCCTGGGCCCCTTACCTCTTTTTCCTCCCCAATCCTGTTACTTACTCCTCCCTCCCTCTTTCTCTCTTCTTCTCTCTCTCTTTTATTATTTCTTTTCTCGAGCTTTATGTCTTTTGGTCTCTTTCAATCCCTGCTTTCCCTCCTCTCTTCTTTTTTCCCCCTTCTCCCCTCCCTCCTCCTAACATACACTCCCTCCCACATCTTCCTCCACCGTTCTCCCTCTGTCCCCACCAATGTGTGTGCTACACACACACTTTATCTTTTCTACTGTATTTTTACTGTACCTTTTCTATGTTTAAATATGCTTATATACATAAAAATCATAATAGGGTTGTGTTAGAATCGCCTACAGTATTCAGTACAGTGAATGCTGACAGGTTGGTAGCCTAGGAGCAACAGGTTGTGTTGTGTAGCCTAGGTGTGTAGTAGGCTACACGATAAGATCTAGGTTTTGCGCACGTGCACTCTGTGATGTTTTCACACAAGGACGTAATTGCCTAACAGCACAGTTCTCAGAACTTCATTGTTAGGCAGTGAATGGTGGTTTGCTTCTCTTTCTTTTGCTTTGAACCAGAAGTGTCAGTGTGTGTTGGATCTCCCTGGGGTAGCAGACCTGGTGTGTGGAGGGAACTTGAGCACTAAAGGGTTGTGTGGTAAAGATATGTTGTGCTTTTGGAGAATTAGATTTCAGATAATGGTGGCATCTTTTTGCCTTCTCTTGGTTTCAACATATTTAAATATGTACTGTTGCACCCCTATACTTTATGTGGTGGTGCTTTTTTGGGAATCTGCCCCATCACATAGTGACCTTTGGAATTTGATAAACCTGAGCTTTAATCCTGGTCTTGTAATTACTAAGTGTGGGACTGTGGGCAAGTTACTACCATATTTAGGATTTTTGTCTAGAAAATGAGGAAGCACGTAACCCATTTCTATAGATGGGCATGAGCGCTAATTGAGGTAATGTAGGAAAAGCACTTAGTACGTTGCCTGGCACAGTACAGACTAAGAATAACTAACAACATGGCCAATTTTTTTTTTTTTTTTAGAAAGCCCAATTTTGTAAAATTAGGTGGGTTTTTGAGTACATCTATACAAATTCATACTTATATACATCTATACACACACATACACACACATGGAAAGCAGAAATTAGAAAACGTGAAAGGAGTAACGCAGTGCATAAATGTGTGTGTAATGCCTTGTTGTCAGCTGGCCTGGGGAAGGGGAGCCCATTGTGTTTTCTTGAGCAAACATTTCACTAAATGCCTTCGGTGTGCTGTGCTTTGTGCTAGGCTTGGTGTCTCACAGTGTAGTCTGGTAGGGGCCCTTGAAATTGTGAAATAAGAGCCTCATGTTCAAAATCATCGTAATTCTAACTTGCATGCATTAACATTATTCATGGAGTTGGTTAAGAAAACCTGAGGTATCTTCATAGCATTCCAAAAAACGTGTGTTTTCAGTTTTTCAAAAAGAGAGGACCAAATTTTTCGTCGTACATGGTACAAAGGATCTAAAGGGTACAAGGACATTCTCTGTTTCCCAGATACCGTCTTCATAAATTCAGTTGATTAAACATTTATTTATCTTAACATGTTTATCTTTTAAAGCAAATCCTGAACCCTTAATAAAGATGATTAAACTTTTGTGCATCTTAGTTAAATCAAGTAACAATACTCATTATTAATAGTTATAATGACCATTTATTGAGTTTCTATTAAGGACCAAGTACCTCTATATAATACCTCTTTTACTAATTTTATAGACCAGAGAAATATGTTTGATTATAGCAAACTGTAGAACTTATAAGGAAGACCAATGGAATATTATGGAAAAATATGAAATATAAATAGGAAGTATGATGACTTTTCTTACCTCCTTTGTTTGATTACATGTTCCTATAGGTTTCTAAAAAAGTAGCGGATTTAATCCTTGAGAAGCAGCCTGCTTATGTAAAGGTAGGATAATATTTGCTATTTTCATGAAATGTAAAAAATGTTTGTGACTTACTCCTGAAACTGTTGAAATATTTTAATTTATTCTTCAGCATATAGTTCTGTGGCAACATATGGACTCTTTTGGGGGGTATGTTTTGTGTGTGTGTGTTTCTCTCATTTGGAGAAATTTACCAAACTTAAGAAATAAAAGTGTTTTTATCACTGATTCTAAAGTAACCTGTTTGGTTTTCCAAACTGTAGAATAGCCATTAAGAATTGCTTCTATGTATTTTGTAACACAGATTATTAATAATGAACACTCAATGACAATGTAACAATCTGTCTTTGAAATATGATAAAATTGGAATTGTTTGGCTGAATCTGTCTCTTTATTAGAAAATCAGAGACTTCAAAATCTGTTGAAGTATTTACTAGGGTTCAAATGAAGACGGTCATTGTGAAATCGTCTTAGCAAACAGAAATTATATTTTCCTATCCTTGATTGCCTTGTGAAATTTAGTTGGGTAGAAACATTACTAAAATTACTTTAAATGGATATATTAGGCTTTGTTTATGTTTATATAAAGCAGATTGGGTCTAGATCTCCTTATAAGCAATACTAACTAAATATTTCTCATATGTCATTGTGAAAATCAATCGAATGTTGTCATTTTAAGTAATTTTGTTGAAAAATATGCCAACAGTTTTCAGGTTCAAGTATTTTCTTGCCACTTTGCTTTCCAAGCAGTCTTTTATTTGAAACACTTTCTCACAAAGTTTTTGTTAGAGTTCCACATGAATAGGAAAGAAAAATAAAGTGCCTTAAACAATAACCTCTATGTAATGTTTCTGCAGGAGCTGGAGAGGGTCACCTCATTACAGACAGGTCTTCAGCTGGCCGCTGTTATCTGCACAAACGGGAGAAGGTATGCCATTTTCTGGTATTTGGCTCTTTAACTGGAAAATATTTCCAGAAAAACTGTGAAACTTGTTGACAATTACATTTTTTATTATGACTGTTGTTTCTAGAATACCATTTAGTAACAACATACATTATGATTTAAAAGCTACACCAGTAAGGTACGTGGGACATGTCTGGAAATCTAGTAATGACTTAAAAAACCTTATTGTTTTGTATTGCTTACATTAGTACTTCTCAAACTAACTGGTGAAGGAACAGGTTTTTTTGAAATTTCTACCTTTTTAGAGAATATTATTTTTGTAAAAAGCTATAAAAGCAAAGTACTAGGGAAATGGAAGAAAAACAACCAAAGACATACAAAATACAGTCCCAAATTTTTAATCATTTATTCATGAAACATGAAATTATTATGTTAGCTTTTGGTCCAGATGTTTCTGTATTTTTCTTCTGATGGACCAGTAACAGTTGAGGATTGACACTAGTCTACCCACCATACTTCGAATAATGCTGGCTTAGAGTGAGCTGTTAAATAAACTTCTCCCAAAAATTTGTGGTAGTAGTCATAATCCCTGGTTTTACGAGTAGTCAAGGATGCTACCTTATTAGATGCGTATTGTTCTGTGTGGGTACATTCTTATAGTACTAGAAAAATTTAACTATTCATTGTTTACTTTTGCAGGCACTTGAATATTGCAAAAGAAGGTTTTACTCAAGCTAGTTTAGGCCTCCTTGCAAATCAAAGGAAACGTCAGTTGCTGATTGGACTTCTGAAATCTCTGAGAACTATAAAAACATTGGTATATACAGCTTATGTGTTTAAAAATTAAAACTTTTTTATGGTTGAAACAGATTTTTTACCATTGATATTTGTTTTTCAGCAAAGAACAGATGTGCGCTTAAGTGAAATGCTAGAGGTAAGTTAGCAAGTCTTAGAAATTTGGTGATCCTGATCATATTAAATATAAAAATATAGTGAGAGAATTCAGATGAGCATTTTTATTAAATTGGTATGTGGTATAAAGAGCCTTTTTAGACATGTAAAGGTACTTGCTCTAGAGCATTTTTTTATTGACATAATGTTCTTCATTTAGAAAAATTTATTTGGAGAAATGTTTAGTTTGTAGCAATGTAGGAATGTTAACTGTAGTATTTTTTATGGTATTTTCATTCAAATAGCAATAAAATTGCCTTTTTCATCTACCATAGTGATTTAAAGTACATTTCATACACTAGCTATGATCGGTATCTCATATTAATTGGTTTTCTGAGTGAGCCACGTGTTTCTCTTTGATGGCTTCTTAGCATTCTCAGTCTACTTCTGTTGCAAGGTTCAGAAAAGCATGTTGACACGTGTGTTTCCCTTTTAACACTCGAGCTCCTTTGGGTAGGTACTTTGTCATCTCAGCATCCCCAGTGATTTGAATTGCATTGTTGAATTTAGATACGAGCTCAAGGAAAAATTTTTCTAGGATATTCTGTATAATCACTGTATCCTAAACTGTTACCACTAAACGGGGATTTGAGAAATCCATATGAAAAATTCTTTTGGCATTAAATTACTGTTTGGGGGTTAAAAATATCCTGAGGCCATTAATGAATATTTTACTATTTTCCAGATTTGTTTGTTTCAAAATATCTGTTAATTTCTTGGTTTCAGAAATGTTGAATATTATAGTACAACTGTTGAATGTTGATTACAAGTAGAATGCATATTGTTTTGAAACACTTCATGTAAATAGTACTGAAAGAAGAAATATTAATAGTTAAAGAGCACCTCCCTGTGAAACTGCTTATAATTCTTTACAGGCTTATCTATGTCATGGTCACAGATTGCTTTACTGTATATTTGAAGGAACAGAATATATTTTCTTTTTTTAAATATTAATTATTGAGAGACAGACAGACAAACGTCAGTTTGTTGTTCCACTTATTTATGCATTCATTTGTTGATTCTTGTATGTGCCCTGACTGGGGATTGAACCCACAACCTTGGAGTATCAGGATGACGCTCTAACCAACTGAACTACCTGGCTGGGGCCAAGAATATTTTTTCTATGCATACATTATAGGTCTGGACCTAGTTGCCTCTTTTATTATTTATCTGTTGTTGGTATTCTAATCCTTACATGAAAGGCATTAAACTTTTCTGATTCTGTAACTTTTGGATCAAGTATGAGTAGACATTTGTTTTCTTCAGGGGCTGTAAGAAAAATGTTTCCAGTCTAATGACTTCTCTTGTTATCTGAAGGAGGAAGACTATCCGGGAGCTATTCAGTTGTGCCTGGAATGTCAGAAAGCTGCCAGCACTTTTAAACATTACAGTTGCATAAGGTAAGGTAATGCAAACATTTTAAAGCTGACTTCTGTTGCCTGTTTTTAATGTAGGGGTTGTGTAACAGTGTTAATAAACATTAAAAGTAAATAGTAAGTGCTCAGT
Source organism: Tonatia bakeri (assembly GCA_004024845.1). NCBI lineage: Eukaryota > Metazoa > Chordata > Mammalia > Chiroptera > Phyllostomidae > Tonatia > Tonatia bakeri. The sequence continues at coordinate 20,573 of PVIA01011228.1, forward strand.
TCTTTCAGGCAACTGAAATTCCTGTTCATAAATGGGCAGTTCAATAAAATTATAAATAATAATTTTTAAGGTGTGAAAGATCAAATACTTTTTAATCCTACCTTTTCTTTTCATATCACCAAAACTTCTTTCCAATCTGATTGATTTTATTTTTATAGAGTAGTAGAGAAGAATAAATTTATCTGTTCGTGTCTCCATTTCATTTCTTGGGAATTCTTATTCCTTAACTTTGCCCAGCTTATAAATATTGAGAGTGTTACTATAGTTGGTTTTTCAGATCCAGATGGTTCTAGTATTTGGCTTATCCTGAGGAAAATTTTGTTTTGGAAATTTAAGTGGAAACTCACTTTATGTAATAGTCATGTTTGTAATGTTTAAGTGGCTATATAGTTAATGTGTTGTATCTTTCATTTAGTTATTTATAAAATGTACAATGTAAAAAAGTTAGAGCTTTATTAATGGGTTTTTGGTCAACTTAAAAAGTTTTTGTATTACTGATGACGGTACCTTGGGGAGGCTCTAATCCCCTGTGTAATTTCCATCATTCCTCTAAAACCATCACAGATAATACGCAATCTAAGTAAAATAGTGTCCTTGCCAAGGAAACCCAGTTTCAAATTAAATTCATACTTATCATAGAATACAGCCCCTTAGTCTCTCCTGTATAGAAATTCTGATTGTCACTGAGTACAACTCACTGATGTTGTCGCTGTTGATTGCTGGTATTTGAAAAATAAAAAGACTGGTAGGCCAAGATACTAATATAGCTTTGAATTAATTTTTTTCTTTTAATATACTCTGTCATCATAGGTCTTTGCTGAGTGAAGGATTAGGGCTAGATATTTCCCCCCTAGAGATGCTCTCTAAATATTTATGATTTTTTTTCTTTAGGATCATGTGTATTGAAGTAGCATACTATTGGATTTGGAACTACATCATTGGGCAGTACTAGTGATATCTTGGTTTTATCCATTTGACAGTGATTAAGCTGTCAGTATTAAAATTTTGATTATGTCATTTACACTTTTTAAAATGTTTCCTTTTATTTTTTTAATTTCATTTTTATTATATATTTTTTTCCATTACCATTTAGTCCCCTTATATTCCCCTCCTGTCAGCAATCCCCACACTGTTGTCCATGTCCATGAGTCCCTTTTGAGTGAATAGAGAATTAGCTCTAATATGTTGAATGTATTTGAAAATTTTAACAAGGCCTTCTGGGTCCTGGAAAAGGGTAGCACATATTTAGTTCACTTTGTGGATAAATCTGTTACAGTGAAAGCATCTCATTTATGATTGAGTGAACGTAATTCAGCCAGTTACGTATTTATTGTTTATGATATGCCTGGTGCTTTGCTTTGGAATTGGCCTTGTAGTGACCAGCTGTACAATACATAATGTAACCAGTTATCTATGGCTTTCTGGAGAACATAATCTGTCAAGGACTTGAACTGAAGAAGGCCCAAGTGGCGTGGGGGTTAGGGAGAAGGAAGTTGAGCGTACAGTGGAAGCATGGGGAGCTCCCTCTTCTCAGGGGGTCAAGACAAAGGAGGACCTGAAGGAGGGGCAGGAGCAGTTAGCTGAGCCAAGATCTGAGGGGATGTGAGTGGGAGATTATAGGTATCTCGATGAAGTCTTTGTTGCAGAGATGCCAAGCAAAATGAGGACTAAAAATATCTATCTGTTGGCTCTATCGCAACAAAGAAGCCACAGTTGACCTTGTTGGGGACAGATTTGGTTAACGTATAAGAGTAGAATGAGGAAATTTTATAGAGGAGAGATGTACAGTTGAGAGGGAGAAACCTGAATAATTGAAAAATTGATGGGAAAGAGTGAGGTTGAAAATAGAGAACATAATATATTAAGGCTTTGCAGGGATTATAGCAGAGATTGACTTGGAAGGAGTGAGTGGACATTTGATGGCAGGAAATTGACGGAGTTAGTGGCATGTGTTGACACTTTATTTTTTCCATTAAATAGAAATTTTATTTTAGCTGTGGTAAAGTAAAATATTTTACTGGATGGGAGTTAACTATAAAAAACGTTTTTGAAAGTAATTCTCATTTGGGCTTTTTCAAGTTAGCATGAAGTAGCTTCTAGCTACTTTTTCATTAATGGAAATAGTGATGTGTGAAGGAGGTGTGACTGCAGATATCTGGCCTGGTCAAGTTTGAAATTGAAAAGTTTGTAATGATGATTTAAATTAATAGTTGTTTTGTTTTAGAAAATACAATATGTAAAAACCTACGTTTACACCCAAGGCACAATGAGAATGGTTGTCTTCTTCTCTGAAACAGGCACGAGTACACTGATGGCAAAAGATCCGTTGTAAGGTGTTTCTCGGGAGAGCTGTTAGGATTGTGTTTTTAACTTGGTGATTTAGTGACAATGTCAGGGTGTCCCCAGGGAGCCTTGGACAGCAGAGGTGCTTGTTGGAATTGGATGGTGGAGGTGACAGTCCGTTCACAGCAAGTCTTTTGCCTCACACACCACCAGCAGTGTTGCCTTTGCTGGCCGCCCTTCATCCTGCCTCAGCCAGTCCACTGTTCCCTTCACTTCGTGTCTTGCCCTTTGTTCCTGGCTGGGGGAACATGATAGCGTGACACGGTATATAGGTATAGTAAGTTGACATATTGACAGGTCGAGTCCTTAAGTGACAGGAATTTTATTCTAACTTCTTTTTATTTTTGTCTTTATTAATTATTAGATGAACCTTTCATATTCTATGCATTTATTTTTGTTTTTGCCCTTTTTTTCTGGTCTTCTAAACACAATATCAAACCCATTCGTGAGTTCTCTAGTTGAGCTATGCAGTTTAGCAAAAGGCAAGATTTACTGATATTTTTGGACTATAAGACGTACCCCTCCCCCATTTGGGAGGAATAATGGTGGTTAATACTGCTGTTGAGCTCTGTTTATACTTACATTAGTGAAATACTATGTTATGTTACTAAATATTTACCACATTTTTTGCTTTAAAATTTTTTTCCTACTTTCCTCCTCTAAAACCTAGGTGCGTCTTATGGTCCAAAAAATACAGTGGTCTTTGCTTGTACCTGACTGAATCAGAGTGAGAAATCACTTCACACTCTGGTAATAATAGGAATAGTAATTAACTTGCACTCTTATTTTCTTTAACATTTACATTTATTTTTATTCCTGTCGATGACTAGAAATATACTCCCTTTAGAAATGTCCATTAAGAGAACCATGGTTCAGAGCATTTTTGGATTCTGGTTGTGTGTGTGTGTGTGTGTGTGTGTGTGTGTGTGTGTGTGTGTGTGGCTGGCAAGTTCATATGTACAGTGTACCTGCTTGTGTACTGCTAATTTTTCCTTGATAGATTCTTTGTTCCTCTTTTCTTGCCTAGTCACATTGCTCCTTTATTGGAAATAAAATTTTGGGTAGAAAAGGCAGAGACCCTGTGGTCTTCAGAGTACATTGCATGGAACAACTGGGAACTGACTCTTGTGACTCAGAAAGTAGGAGAAACAACCCATATATTTGCTTCTTCAGAAAGAGCCACTGACTGCATACCTAGTGTGGCTCAGGTGTTATGACTATATAGTTCAATACCTGAAATACCAAATAATACTGATGCACCCAGTTGATTGAAAAATAAAAGAAAATGGGTACCTATTCAGTACCTTGTACCTTCCCTGAGACTGCTGTGTTTCGGCATTTTTAATAAAAGATACTGTAACACCAGTTTTGTTCACTTTTGTTACTGACAGGAACATTTATATTATTTGACATTTTTTGAGTTGACTGAAAGAAAGTCATATATTGGGATTTAAGAATCATTGTGTTTATGTTAGAGTACATCTGAATGAAGCATTTAATTTCTTTTTCTCTTGAAATTTATCTAAATGAGTTTCAAGAAAAGTTATTCATAAAAGTCAAAACTTCTCTATTATTTTTCATTTCCCTTGAAAGAAACTACTTGAGTGAACCTGGGGGTATTGTTTATTATGCACTGAAAAGTTGGCATACATTCTGAAATTGTTGAGTATAGTACGTTACCATAGACCTCCATACCCATGGGTTCTACATCTGTGGATTCAACCAACCATGGATCAAAGATATTTGAAAAAAATTCTAGAAATTTCCAACAAGCAAAATTGGAATTTGCCACACACTAGGCACTATGCTGAACTCACCCAAATGAAGTGTGTAGGCATACCCCTGCTGTAGCCTATAGCAAATATAGGTTATGTGCAAATACTACACCATTTTACATAAGGGAATTGATCCTCAGGTTTTGTTGTCTGCAGGGGTCCTGGACCCAAACCCATGTGGGTACCAAGGGATGACTTAATTTTTCATAATCATTAAAATATCCTTTTATTTTTTACATATTATCTTAGCAGTTGAATGAAAATTGTAGGTGTGGAACTTCTTTAAATCATAGAATATTGAACACAGATTTTAGATACAAATACAGCAGTATTAGGGACTATTTGTCCCCTGTTGCCCTTGGTTCCTTTCTAGCAGGTGTGCCTGCTCTGTTCCAGCCTCAGGAACGGGAACCTAGGAACCTGGCTCAGGCAGCGAGTGTTCCTGTGGGGTCACCAGGTCTGTCGGCTGGACCCACGGGCAGATCTGGAGTCCTTGTTGCTCAAGGAGTTACGGATACTATGCTATTCCGATGGATACCATGCTATTCCGACATTGCCTACACTCATTTTTACTTTAATTTGTTGTTCTCTGCCTCCTTCCCCCACACCACACCATTTAAAAAGTGATGTAAAGTAAAGTCACATGGTAAAAACATAGTATTTTAAATAAAAGGGTCTTAAACAAAAGGTAGAAGATTTTCTTTCTGCCCCTTTCATTCCCTTTCCTACTCCCTGGAGTAAACTACAGCTTATTAATTAATGTTATAGCCGATTAAATTTTTTTCCTAATAGATTTAATTATAATTTAAAATAATACATTATGATATTTTTTCTGATTTATCATTATAAATCATTGTTTACTCCCTGTAATAAAATATCTATAAGAGATAGGAATTTGGCATACTTCCTTTTATTTCTCTTTCCTTCTCCATCTTCCAGGTTTTGTTAGTGAAACTGTTATTTTTACCTAGTCAAATTTATATTCTTTTTGTGGCTATAACGAAATCTCTGCTTTTTCAGTAGGTTACTTCTAAAAAATTAACCTATTATAAATTATATATGCTGTATTATGATCATATAAACATTACCTGCAGAAATAGTCATTGGACTTATAAAAAAGGAAAATTAATCCTTTGTTCTACTTGAAAATCAAAATTCATTACTGTGTTTTATATTTCTGTTGAACGTTTTTTACTTTTCTTAGGTTCTACTCAGCTGCATTCATCCTGTATAAAATTCTTCATTTGTATATTGCTTTGTCTTGTTCTGTTAGTGTTGCCTCTGAGAACTTTTTTTTTAAATGAAATACATAGGTAAATTTTTAGACTTTGAAATGATCTTAATTTTGTTCACACACGATTGAAAAAAATTACTTGTTTGTTAGAAAATGGAAGGTGTTCTTCAGTTGTCTTCTGGCCTCCTGTTTTGTAGGACAGGGTCAGATGCTATTCTCCTTCTCATTTCATTGTAAAGGGTGTCTTTCTTTTAGAAATGTTTAGGATTTTTCTTTTTACTTGATGTTCTAAATTTCACCAGTTGCTTAGAAAAGTCATCAACATCAGACTCTTTAGTCCTAGATAATGAGACAAGAGTGAAGTATTATTTAGTGCTTATCTGCAGGAGGTTCTGGGTGACTCATGATGCCAAGAGCTTTTGAAATTTATTTGTTCTCTAGGTGTTTAAAATCATAGGCAGATAATAGCTAGGACTGTGGAATAATATGCCAGTTAGGAGCATAGAGTACACAAAAGACCATCAGAGATGTTCACGTTGTGAATGGCTTACTTCTTATACCCCTGTAGGAGTGGAAAATACATTTATAGGAGCAGCAGTGGAAGCTGGGCACTGTCAGTGAAGGCAGAACTGGCTGTACAGTAATTCTAAATTAGAGTTTAATAAAGCTTCCTCACTAGAGCATTATCTTTTAAAAATTGAATCATGATGGTGATGATGGCTATGATAATATTTGTATTTTGGCTTTTACTATATGTCAAACACTGTACTAATCATTTCCCTTTTCATATTTAGTATCGATAAAATATTCCTCAGAGTTGTTGTTATTGTCTCTCTTTACAGATGAGGAATTGGTGTTTTGTGAAATAAGTGGCACAGCAAGGATTTAAACTTAGTTCTGTTGGAATGCGGAGCTTGTAGCTTTTAATCTCTACTGCACTGTACTGTCTACTAATGTAGAGCTGTTCCATGCAGTGGGGCGCTCGCAGCTAGTAAGCCAGTTTTTATTATTCTGCTTCTGTAGTTGAGTTATATGCTTCTAGAGTTAATTGTATTATTTTCCTAAACCTGCTTCTGTCAGTTGTGTTTGCTACTGTTACTTACGTGAAGTAAACTAATGAATTGAGATATGTGTGTGAAAGTTAAGTTGAATGCGTTGGGAAAACAAAACATATTGTTAAAAATAAATTTACTTTTTAATTTGTTGATGATGAGACAACTAATAAGAATGGGGGGGATATAAAGTAACTGAATGTGATTTGGCATTCGGATTGTTTTTCCTTTGTCTTTAAGTTCCTACTTCACCTTAGAGAAACTGAAGCTTGCAGTTACAGGCAGTTTATTTGTGATTTGGCTTATGTGAGACTAAGAAGTTAAAACTCTACTCAGATGAAGAGACATTGGCTGTAAATCAGAAATGAATGAATGAAGTACACTTACACAGTTTTAGTTAAAATAAATATACATGTAAACACAATATAAATATTTCTGTTTTAACTCTGACCAGTTGACCAACTAAGAAGTCTTCCACTAAACTGTAGCACTGGTTCAGCAGATTTTGTCTTTAAAGGGACATGTAATAATAGTGGAAGCTTTTCAGGCTGTGAGGTCTTGGTTGCAACTATTCAGCACTGCCCTTATAGCCAGAAGACAGCCAGTTCATGCTGCTGTGCTCCAGTAAAACTTCGCTTAGAAACATAGGCTGTTGGCTAGATTTGGCTCCTGGGCCCGTTCTTTGCCCTAGAGTTACAATTCATCAAGTTTGGAGATGTTTTGAACATCTTTAGTGTCTGTCCTTAGTAATGGACTGTGAGCTTTCTCTGTGGTGAATTGAATGATTGCGTTCTGGGTTAGGTCAGGGATTTACAAAGAGTGCAGACAGATCTGCTGGCTAGATCCAAAGTGATCTTAGGATTCTTTTACAGTCCGCTTCATGGTTTGAAGGACCATGCAGACACTTCATGGTACTGTAGGTTGTTGGTCTGGCTTCAAAGTGTTTGAAAATCAGGTTTTTTTTCTGAGATCTATTGATAAACTGTCTGCCAGCTGTGAGTAGATTGAAACCACTGGAATAGACCTCTGATCTAAATAGACTGCAGTTTTCACAGGCCATGAACATATACTAGGAACTCAGAAGTATAAGTTTTACTTGTTTGTTCTGGCAGTTTTAGCATCCTACCGAATCATATACAAAGATGTGATAATTGGGTAACTGGTGTTCCTGATGTAGTAGATTCTTGAAACTTTAAGGATGGTAGCAACCTTTAGATCTAGCACACTTCTGTGTAGCAAACCAATGATCAGAGTTGTTAACAGAACAGACTTAAATCACATGGGCCATTGATAACAGACCAGGGAGAGATCAGTGTGATGCTAATTATCTCCTGCCCATCTTTTCTCTTTGCATGGTCAAATTCGTACAAAATTTGGATTTATATGCAACCTTTCTGGTACTTATTTTGCAAGCGTGTGTCATAGATCAGTTATTTAAAAGAACGCAATTAGTTATTTATGAATATGGTATCTTTAATATTTTTGTAGTGATGGTAAAAATGCCCCCAGAATGGTTTGATTCATTCCATTAAGCTTACAGATAGCCTTTAATGGCTTTTAGCCTTCCATCTTAGAACTACCATACTAGTTTTTTGACAATAATGTAGCTTTTTTTATCCATATGTTTCTGAATACATCCTTTTAACATACTTTGATTAATTGACTGAAATGACTTGAATTTATGTTTTTAAATGATGTGAAGGATTTCTCTAAAGACTATACAGCTAATATGTCTACTCCTTAGTCACATAATTGTTATATATGTATTTTTAATTAGTAGCAAATTGTTGTAAAACTGCAGTTGTAGCTATTGAAAGCATTTTTAATAAAACAAAAATATGTAATTTGTATATTTTATGTTTAAAACCTTCTATATTACTGTTTTCATTTTCATGCCTGCATTAACTTTTTTTAAAAAATTGAATTTATTTAGAGAGAGATAAAGCAAGAGAGAGAGTGAGAGAGAGAGAAACATCGATTTGTCGTTCCACTTATTTATGCATTCATTGGTTGATTCCTGTGTGTGCCTTCACTGGGGATGGAACCCACGACCTTCGCATATCAAGATGATGCTCTAACCAATGAGCTACTTGGCTAGGGCTTGCATTAACTCTTCATGCATAGTATATAGAGTCATTGTAACGGTAAATAATAGAAGCAACAAATAAATCTAGTTTTATGATAATTTTATAAGCACTAAAGCCCATTTTCAACTGAGAAACTAAAGAAACTTATTACTCTCACCTATTAATGAATTTAGATATGTTTCTTTTCCCCCAATATTTTATTTATTTTTAGAGAGGGGGAAGGGAGGGAGAAAGAGAGGGAGAGAAACATCGATGTGCGGTTGCCTCTCTCATGCCCCCAACTGGGGATCTGGCCTACAACCCAAGCATGTACCTAGACTGGGAATTGAACCAATGACCCTTTGGTGTGCAGGCTGACACTCAGTCCACTCAGCCACACCAGCCAGGGCTATTTCTTTTTCTTTGAAGCTCAAAAAATTCATGTTCTGACCTACTTACTCTTCCAGGTATTCTTGCCTCCTCATGCCTGTGTCTGCCTTCAGCCTTAGATGGACTTCTGAGCCCCATATGATAGAGGAGCAGAGCTTGCTTTAGCTCTGTTTATCTCTTTTTCCCTCATGCTTAGGCACCTGCAGACTCAGAGTCTAGTGTTCTTTTTCTTCTAAAATATTCTTCTTTTTTCCCCTATCTCCATAGTTCTATTTACTGAAGAAGAAAGTAGGGGCTAATGGAGTGATAGGGCCTGAAAATTTTTTCCATTTTTGTTGGAACTGCAAATTTGACTCAGTAGATATATGTATTACCTGCTTTGAGTCAGGTGTGAGTTTATTTAGTCCTGGGAGGTCACTGGGCAATAAGCCGCTGTCTTTGCTTGGAGAGGCAGTCACAGATACTCCTTACTATAATACACGGTGCGGTTAACAAAACATTGTGAATCTTAGGGAACAGTTATTTAGCAGGGGAAGACTTCCCAGAAAAGAAGACATTTGGATTGGGCCTGGAAAGATAGCTGGATGGTTGCGAGTGAGACATAGAAGGTATGTTCTAGTTACTGTGAATATCTTGTGCAAGGGCCTGAAAGTCTGGGGATTGTTTGGGGAGTCTCACATATGTGTATGACTAAAATACAGGTGCTGAACAGTGAATTTATTTCTTCATGTCAGTTGTTGAGTCTTCCATGTCATATGAACTTGGGACCTATTCTTGATTTAATGGGAGCCACCAAAGGTTTTAAAGCAGTGGATTAATGTGGTTTTATTTCTGCTTTACTTACGAGCTGCAAACTTAGATGTCCTTAGGGGCCAAGCAGGTAGCATATAGGTGAAGCAGGAAATATTAGGCCTGCAGGATTGGTAAGGCCTGGCCTAAAGCCTTTCACACACAGCTGTTTGGAAACACTGTCTGCCAAATCAAACAGAATACTGATGAAATTCAATCTGAAGTTAGACCCCTGCTCAGAGCTGTCCCGGAAAGTTTTTTGGAGGACGTTGTACAGTGTTTGGTATACAGTAAGTCAGTGGTGTTTGTTGAATAAACACACTGTTGGGTTGAAGGGTGGGGTGTGTGTATTGTGTGCAGATATTCACCAGGAGGCTCTTAAGGTAATTCAAGCGGAAGGTGATAATGCTCGAGTTAGGACACAGAATGGAGACAGGAGAAAAATAGGTGGATGTGAGAAATGTTGAAGCGGTATAATCATCAAGATTTGATCTCCAGTTCATGTGAAGAGAGGGATGAGTTAAAGGTGACTTCTCGATTTTCGGCTTTGAGTGCGTGGGTGGTGGTGACATGAATCAGAGAACTGGGGACAAGGAGCAACTCTGGGAGAAGATGCTCGCTTTTGGGGGTGGGGTGAGGAATTAGTTAATTCTTTCTGATGCTGGGGCACTGTCACAGCTGCTCTTTTAGGGGTATTATTTTGGGGCCTTTACCTCTCATTCCTATTTTCATTCATTCATTTATTCATTTTAACTTTTTTGGATGGAAATTGTTCCACTATCATCTTTTTAAGGAAAATCTCCGTCTTCTCTCTACAAGAATTCCCTGAACTTGTATCTGTGGCTGTGGCTACTTTTCAGACATAAATCCTGTTTAGAGACCTTAATTTTTCTAGTAAGGTAGTAGTCCTACACTGTTGGTTATCAAAGGATATAGTTTGCTCACTCTCAGTTTTTACTAGAGAATGTAACCTCTGTATGTTCCTGCTTCTACTTTGACAACTTGCTTTATATGTCTATATGTATATCGAGATCTGTATCTATAGGTCTATATATGTCATGTCACTCTGGCATTATCTCCTTAGCTGATATTAAAAGGCTCTGTTAAGAAGCACATGGAATCCATGAATCCATTATCATATTTTTTGTAAGGCGTTGACAAGGATGTTGTACCTTAGGAGATAAAGGTCACTGTCCCCTTATCAAGACTGGCAAAATTTTCTCTCAGACTTAAAGCCAGAAAAAGGACTTTTTGTCTCTTTGGCCCCCCCCCCCCCACCTTGAGCTGTTGGTATGTTTTGATGATCTGGACACTGAACTGCACACGGCGACCCCATATGCTTTTGTGCTGGACTCGGGGAGTCACATTCACGATCGATGGCCGCTGTAAAAAACCTGGTATTATTCTGGGGTACCAAAATACATCTCTCACCTGTTCCTACTGTTTTACTTATGCCTACTCTTTTTTTATTAAAATGTTTTCTCTATGATTGTACTTACTTTATTAGACGTCACAGATCTTTTTAGTAATGGGATTTTTATAATGCAAATAACAGTTCTGTTTTGTTTTGCTTTTTAACTGACCTAGGGAGAATTAAAGGGAACAAACTCAGATTTAGTCACATATCCCAAGTGTATAACCTAAAGAATTTTTACAAAGTGAACATAGCCGTATAATTACCTGTCAGAAGTAGAGCACTTTTAGTATCCCGGAAACTTCCTCCGTGCCCCATCCCAGTCATTATTCTGCCAGGGTGACCACTCTCCTGGCATTAGTCACTAAGTTTAGGGTTACCTGTTTAAGACTTTACATGAATGGAATCATGTGGTATGAACTTTTTTTAATCTGACTTTTTTGTCCAATATTATGTTTTTGAAATTTAGGTGATAAATTTTCATTGCTGTAATATTTCATTGTGTAATTATCATACTTTATCCATTTAATTGCTCATTGATAATTGTGTTGCTTCAATATTTTTTCCTATTACAAATAATGCTGCAAGGATTGTGTATGCATTTCTGTTAGATACATATCTAGGACTTTCAGGATCTAGAGTATATGTTGAGTTTCAGTAAATGGTAGTTTTCCAAAGAGGTGGTATCAATTTCCCCTTCTTCCAGCATTGAATTGAGTGTTTCATTTGCTCTCCATTTTTGCCAGTATTTGTCAATGTCATTTTAAATTTTTTAAAAGTGATTTTAGCTATTCTGATTATTATGGTGTCTCATTGTAGTTTTAATTTGCATTTCCTGAAGGCCTGTGGAGCGCCGATTTATATTTATTGGCCAGTCGGATGTCTCCTTTCTGAAGCATCCGTTCCGGCATTTGCCCTTTATCTTTATTCCATTCTGTTGACCTGTCCATTTATCTTTATGTTGACACTGTCTTGTTGCTGTAACTTTATAAGCTTTTCCTGTTTTAGTAGATGTCCTCCTGCATTGCTCTTCAAGATATTCTTGACTCTTCGTAGCCCTTTGAGTTTCCACATAAGTTTCAGAAGCAGTTTGTCATATTTAATGAAAAAAAAAATGCTGGATTTTGATTAGAATTTCAGTTATTCTAGGAAATCATTATGTGAGAATTGGCATCATAATTATATTAAAATTTTTAGTCTTTTATATGATATATACCTTCATGTACTTAAGTCTTCTTTTAGGTCAGTTTTGTATTAGGTATTTTTATTAGATTTGTTTCCCAGGTATTTTTTTATTGTCTAATTCCTCGTTCTTAAGGAATTTTATTTTTTGAAATTTTACTTTTCATATATAGTATATGTTTTATCTTTAAAACTTGGTGTCAGCTTCTCATTCTTAAATTCTTAGTGTTATCTGTAGATTCTTTAATATTTGCTACCCGCACAGTCCTGTTGCTGTTATATAATGACACTTATCTCTCTCTAATTCTTTGCCTTTCATTTATTTATTTTAAAAAATTTTAATTATTTTTAGACAGAGGGGAAGGAAGGAATAAAGAGAGGGAGAGAAGCATCAATCTGTGCTTGCCCCTTGCACGCCCCCTACTGGGGTCCTGGCCTGCATCCCAGACATGTGCCCTGATTGGGAATCCAACTGGTGATACTTTGGATCACAGGCCCATGCTCAATCTGCTGAGCCACACCAGCCTGGGCTCCTTTTATTTGTTTTTCTTGTCTTATTGTAGAATCAGCAGCATAACTTACTGCTCATACTGTTGGTTTATGAATTTATTGATTGTTCAGCTAGCATGGATTTATTTAGCACTTAGTTTGTCTCTTTTAAAGACAGGCACATCTAACTCTCTGTTTTATTTAATAGTGAACTTAATTCAAAGCTGCAAGATACTTTAGAACAAATTGAGGTAAGAAGGATTACATCAGAAGTTAAATAACTTTCTTTTCAGAGGTTTTTGAATAGCATAGATACATCTTATGTTTTGACTTTTGTGTTGTAACCAGTGTTTCTAGATCACTATACTGTTTTCGTTTTCATTTAGAATATCTGTGCATGGTCAGTTAACGTTGATCTATTTGTAAATGCAGTAATACTTTCTGAATTGTGGGATCTGAAAACAATTTTTGAAAATATCACCATATCCAGAAAGATCCTAAACTTTTAGTGATAGGTATATTCTCATGTAAATTATAGCCAGGATGCTTACATGTTAATTATTTTTTGATTATCATCTACTACATTTTAGTTTAGCGCGTTAATTTATTTAAGATAAATTATTGGCTGATGAAGTTCCTCAATTCCTAACCTCCTTTATATTTCATACAATTCGTGAAAATGTAAGAACTGGAAAGGAAAAGATTACATCATTGTTAGCATGAAGTCTTGCTTTTCCTCCTGCATTTCTTCAGAGTTTATCTCTTTCTTTGGCAATCTTTTAAAGCAGGGTATTCATTTTTATAAATTTAATACAAGTTATTTGGTTTCTTATATTTTATTGTTCTGATAAGAGTAGTTATAAAAATTGAGGATGAACTTTCAGATTACCTATTTTGTGAAAGTAGTTTATGATCATAAATGCAGCTGTTTACTAATTATAAGAATGACTATTTGATAAACATAAAGATAAATACTTCGAAAACCCTTTGAGTAAATAATCACCTGAATATTTTAATGAGAACTTTCTTTTGAAAGTGCTGTGTTTATTCACTCTCAGTATGCAATATTTTCTTTGTGTATGTAGAAAAATCATTACTTTAAAATGAAATAATTTCTATTAACAAAGTTGTATTTAGATATAAAGTTAGGTATGTACTTTTAAGGTCAGTTTAGTTTTGTTGAGAATTACTTTTCGGTGATTACAATAGTATTGTTTTATTATCTTTTAGTAGTCCTACAAATTCAGTTCATATAATTGTAAGATATTAGTAGGTGTTTGAAGAAACAGAGTTAAAGTAAAAAACTAAAATTTCTTTGGTAGTTAATATACTGATTTTGTGTCTCTTGAAACACTAGACCATGGCTTTTTAGAAACATGTTAATAATGTTTCAGTAAAACTTGATTATAGTTGATAGCAAATGAGAATTTTAATTTATTTATATTTTAATTTAAATTTGTTTTGACTATTAAGTCCAGTGGTAGTAAGTGCATTTAGATATTAAAAGTGAGAAATTAATCTTGATATTTTTCATTGCCTTGAAAGCATTCCTTAACTGCCTCTTGCCTCCTCTTTTAATTACATAGGAACAGTTGGATGTAGCTCTTTCTAAAATATGCAAGAATTTTGACATTAACCATTATACCAAGGTTCAGCAAGCTTATCGACTTCTTGGAAAAACACAGGTTAGTTTTGAAAGGTAGTTTGCTTTTTTAAAAATCAGGAATCTGCTAATATTCATGATTGCTTAAGTCTGAATATTATTAATGTGTCCTTAAAGTTTCATTTAATAAAGTAAACTTTTTAGCTGTATGCATAGTAGTAACATGGTTGTTCACATAGGCTCAGAGGGTATGTCCTGCGATTAAAACAGTGCAGAATTTGTTTTGAACTGTGAAGTGTTTGTCGGGTTTAATGTTTTCACAATTTTATGTAGGTTTTAAAACAAGTACATTATGAGTTAATTTAGTGGGAGAGGATATGTAGTCTCTTTTACTTCACCTTTTGGTCTTTAATGAGAACTTCTTAATGTGGAGCTCCATGGTTCTTAGACGGGCCTGTGTGACTGCCTCAGAGTGATGTGTAAACTTCCCTGCCTTCTGTACCTTTGTCTGTAAAACAGTACATCGCACTTAACCAGAGTTTTCAAAGGGTTGTATTATCTCCCGAATGTCCTCAGTACTCCCTCAATACCTGGCTTTACTTACTTTTACTGCTCAGTGGCTTCCTTAAAAAACTTGAAAAAGCGGCCAGGGTTTGAAAGTTAGTTGTACCTTCTGTGTGTACAGGATTATACAGTATCGTAACATCTAACCATGATAGATGTAAATGTTTCTTCCATTAAGTGGCCTCTTGTCTTAGAAAGAAATTTAAGACTTTACCAAATCACTTAAACTCTATTTACATTTTAAAATCTGAGTAAAGAAATTTGTTTTTTTAATGTATTTTATTGATTTTCATGTCTTAAATTCTACCTACCAAAAATATAAGAAAGAAGACACTTGGTAATTTTGAGGAACATGTTAAAAGACTTTTGAAAATAAGACTATAACTTCTAGTTTTCCCCATGAGAGGATTGGTACCTACATTGTGCATTTCTTCAGGCACCTGGATGTAGGCCCTCATGTATCTTACCTTACCTTGCAGTGAGGGAGACAGACATTAAAGAAATAAGTGAGTATGATGTCAGGTGGTAACAAGTGCCCTGGAAAATATTTATCAGAGTGAGTGGATAGAGTGATGTGAAGTCCTGATTTATATAAGATGGTGAGGAAAGGCTTCTCCGAGAAGGTGACCACTGAGAAGCATCCCAAACAATGCAAGGGAATGATGGCAGAGGGGATCCAGAGGTGAGATTGTATATGATGTTTGAGAAAGAGTAGAGTGGGTACCAATCCTAAGTACAGACCAACAGAATAGTTTTCACAATTCAGATTTATCTTTAATTGTATGATGTTGTGGTTATTTAATGGGTTGTTTGCAAATAATCAACATTATAATTATAATTCTTTGAATGATAGTGATCTTTGTGCTATAGCTATAATCTGTAAAAAATTTTTCCTATGTTTTTCAAATATGTTGAAATTTATTCCCTTTAA
This sequence comes from Tonatia bakeri, assembly GCA_004024845.1. Classification (NCBI taxonomy): domain Eukaryota; kingdom Metazoa; phylum Chordata; class Mammalia; order Chiroptera; family Phyllostomidae; genus Tonatia; species Tonatia bakeri. Next base: position 36,405 of record PVIA01011228.1, read on the forward strand.
TAATATGAAATTATGTTGTATGTTTTCTTTCCACAGACAGCAATGGATCAACTTCATATGCACTTCACTCAAGCCATTCATAATACTGTGTTTCAAGTTGTTCTTGGTTATGTGGAACTATGTGCAGGAAACACAGATACAAAATTCCAAAAACTGCAATATAAGGATCTCTGTACAGTATGTAGTAACTTAATTGCTGTTCATATGCCTCTCAGTTTTTAAATTCACATCTCATTTTTATTAGCAGCTATTTTTTGAAGATGGCACTAAAATAGAAACAAATATGTTTGCCGAAAGATGTTTTTCTCCCATATTCTTTTCCTTACGTAGAGTAACTGGAAGATTCAGTCACAGTCATACAAACGGCACCAGTTGTTGAGGTAGTATAGATTTGTGGGGTGCAGTCGCTTCTAAATGGACTTTCTGCCCTCTCATAGCTGCCGTCACCCTTCTTTCTCAGGCTCTCATTCTCTTCTGTGATTGTATCTGAGGTGCTTCTACGTAATCATCTTTGCTGGGTTTTTATACACACCTTCAGTCTTTTTGGGTGAATAAATGCTGTTTCAGCTACTGTTAACCATTTTTTAATTTTTATTTTGAAAAAAACATAGGTCTGTAGGCAAGGCGTGAACCGAGTTGGGCCCTGTTTTAGAATTGGTCCTACTGTGGATTGATGTAGAGTGTGAGGAAAAGAGAATGAGGAACACTGGAAGAATGGGGGTGTTACTTGCTTTTACAAGGAAGACTGGTCTGTAGTAGAAATTTATAAATTGTTTGATATCTATTAACATTCAAATGGAGTTGTTGAAGATGCAGTTGGATACTGGATATTTTGTTGAGGCAACTGGAGAAATGTTCTTGCTTGAGCTACAACAAATATTCCAGAAGAATGCATGATAGATGAAGCAGTAAGTTAATAATGACAGTGGGTGATAGTTAATAGATCTAAAAAATTTTTTAAAAAATCATTTGATAAATCAGAAGATTTATTTTACCAGTTTTATAATTAACTTTAAGTGTTACATAGTTGCATAATTACATTTTTTCTTATTTTGGATGGTTTATTGTTTATGCTGTTAAGTTGTCCCGATTTTTTTTCCCTCTTTGCCCCCCTCCACCCAGCCCACTCTGGCTTCCATAGTTAACCCTTGCACCATTGTCCATGATCATGGGTCCTTCATATATGTTCTTTGACTGATCACTTCACTTTCTTTCAAACAGTCTACCCTCCAACAACTCCCCTCTTAGTGCTGTCAGGATATACCATGATTTTATGCCTCTGGTTCTATTTTGCTCAGTGGTTTATTTTATTCATTAGATTTCATTTATAAGTGAGATCATATGGTATTTGTCTTTTACCAACTGTTTTATTTCACTTACTAACATGATAGTCTCCAGTTCCATCCATGCTGTCACAAAAGTTAGGAATTCCTGTTTTCCTGCTCTGTAGTATTCCATTGTGTAAATTTACCACAGTTTTTTAATCCCAGTCAGCTACCATTGGGGACATAGGCTATTATAAATACTACTGTGATGAATATAGGGGTTCATAAATTCTTTTGAATTGGTGTTTCAAGGATTCTTAGGATGTATTTCCAGCAGTGAAACACTTGGTCAAAGGGAAGTTACATTTTTAATTTTTTGAGGAATTTTCATACTGTTTTCCACAGTGGCTGTATCAGTCTGCAGTCCCACCAACAGTGCAAAAGGGTTCCCTTTTCTCCACATCTTCACCAGCCCTTGTTGTTTGTTGATTTATTAAAGATAGCTAATTTGGTAGATGTGAGATGATACCTACTTGTGGGTTTAATTTGTATCTCTCTGATGACTAGTGATGTTGAACATTTTTTCGTATGCCTGTGGGCCCTCTGTATGTCCTCCTTGGCGAAGTGTCTGTTCACATCCTTTGCCCAGTTTTTAATTGTATTGTTTGTCTTCCTGATGTTGAGTTGTATGAGTTCTTTATATATCTTGGAGATTAAACCCTTGTCTGATGCATTGTTGGAAAACATGTTCTCTGACACAGTCGGTTCTTTTTTCATTTTGATGATGGTTTTTTTAGCCACATGGAGGCTTTATAGTATGATACAGTCCCATTTGTTTATTTTTTCCTTTATGTCCCTTGCCCTAGGAGATACATCGGCAAAAATATTGCTAGGTGAGATATCTGAAATTTTACTGCCTATGTTTTCTGCTAGGACTTTTATGGTATCATTACTCATATTTAAAGTCTTTTTTCCTTTTTGAGTTTATTCTGGTGTTTAGTGAAAGTTGGTGGTCTAGTTTCATTTTTGTTATGTGTATTCACCCAGTTCTCCCAGCACCATTTATTGAAGAGACTGCCTTTACTACATTGTTTGTTTGTGCCCATTTTGTCAAATATTAAATGACCGTGAAGACATTCATTTATTTCTGGGCCCTCTGTTCTGTTCCAGTGATGTATGTGTCTGTTCTTAGCCAGTACCAATGGAGTTTTTTGGTGGAGCCTATCGGGTTTTGTATATACTCCATCATGTCATCTGCAAATAATGAGTTTTACTTCCTCCTTTCTAATTTAGATGCTTTTTATTTCTTTTTGTATAATCACTGTGGCTAGTAAGTACTTCTGTTACTATGTTAAATAAGAATGGCGAAAGCAGACAACCTTGTCTTGTCCCTGACCTTAAGGGTGATGCTTTGGTTTTTGCACATTGAGTATGATGTTGGCAGTAGGTTTCTCATATATGTCCTTTATTATGTTGAGGTATGTTCCCTCTGTTCCCACTTTGCTGAGTGTTTCTGTCATAAATGGGTACTGGATTTTATCACATGCTTTTTCAGCCTCTATTGATATGATTATGTGATTTTTGTCTTTAATTTTGTTTATATGATGTATTATGCTTATTGATTTGTGAATATTGTACCATTCTTGCATCCCTGAATTAAATCCAACTTGATCATGGTATATGATCTTTTTAATGTATTGCTGGATTCACTTTGCTGATATTTTGTTGAGGATCTTAGCATATGTGTTCTTCAGATATATTGGCCTGTAATGTTCTTTCTTCGTTCTGTCTTTACCTGGTTTTGGAATTAGGATAATACTGGTCTTATGAAAAGAGTTTGGGAGTATTCCCTCTTCTTGAATTTTTTGGAATCATTTGCGGGTATGTGTTAATTCTTCTTTGAATGTTTGGTAAAATTCTGCTGTGAAGCCTTCTGGTTCAGGGCTTTTGTGTGCCAGGAGTTTTTTGATTACTGCTTGAAATTAACTAGTTGTTATTGGTCTATTCTGGTGTTTTGCTTCTTGATTCAATTTGGAAGATTGATTGTTTCAAAAAACTGATTCATTTCACTCAGGTTGTCCAATTTCTTAGCATGTAGTTCATAATAATTTCTTATAATCCTTTGTATTTCTGTGGTATCAGTTGTTACTTCGCCTTCATTTCTGATTTTACTTATTTGGATCCCCTCTTGTTTTCTTGTTGAGCCTGATTAAAAGGTTTGTCAATTTTGTTTATCTTTTCAAAGAACCAGCTCCTTGATTAATTGATCCTGTGAATTGTTTTTTTAGTCTCTGTGTCATTTAATTCTGCTCTGATCTTGAGTATTTCCTTCCTTCTGCTCACTCTGGGCTTTGTTTGTTGTTCCTCTAGATGTTGTTCATCTAGAACTACATCTAGTTCTTTAGATGTAGATTTAGGTGGTTTTTTGAGATTTTTCTGTCTTCGTTAGGTGGTCCTGCAATCCTATGAACTTCCCTCTCAGAACTGCTTTCACTGTGCCCTATAGTTTGGGGTTGTTGTGTGTTCATTTCCATTTGTTTCCAGATACTTTTTCTTTTCTTCCATGATCTCATTGTTAGCCCTTTCATTATTTAATAACATGTTGTTCAGCCTTCATGTATTTGAATGTTTTTGAGTTTTGCTTGAGGTCAGTTTCTAGTTTGAAGCCATTGTGATTTGAGAAGATGCTTGATATGGTTTCAGTTTTCTGAATTGTTAAGGCTTCATTTGTGTCCTGTTATGGTCTGTCTTTGAAAATATTCTATTTGCATTTGAGAAGAATGTATATTTTGCTTCTTTGCGATGAAATGCTCTGTGAATATCAATTAAGTCCATTTGATCTAGAGTGTCATTTAATGCCACAATATTTTAATTGTTTTTTTTTTTTTTTTTTTTGGAAGGTCTATCCATTATTGACAGTAGGGTGTTAAAATCCCTACAATGTATTGATGCCAGTCTCTTTCTTAAAGTCCTCCAATATTTTTTCATATATTTAGGTGCTCCTATGTTGGGTGCATATATAGTTGCAAGGTTGTATCCTCTTGTCGGACTACTCCCTTAATTATTATGTAGTGACCTTTATCACTTGTCATGGCCTTTGTTTTGAAGTCTATTTTGTCTGATAAGTATTGCTACCCCAGTTTATTTTTTTCATGTCCATTTGCTTGGGATATATTTTTCCCCATCCTTTTACTTTCAGTCTGTATAGACCTTTCATTATCAGGTGAGTCTTTTGTATTCAGCATATATGCACGTTGTGTTTTATTATCCATTCAGCTACTCTGTCTTTTGATTGGAGGATGTACTTCATTTACGTTTAAGGTTATTATTGATAGATACTTATTTATTGGCATTTTTTTCTCCTTTGTGCTTGTGTTCAACTCTCTCTTGGTTCAATATGCTTCTTAAAGCAGTTCCTTTAGCATTTCTTGTGGTGTTGGTTTGGTGGAGATGTACTCTTTTATCCTTTTTTTTTAAAATCTGGGATGCTCTTTATTTCTTCTTGCATTTTAAATGAGAGCCTTGCTGGATTAGAGTATTCTTGGTTGCAGGTTCTTGCTTTTCATTACTTAGAATATTTCGTGTCAGTCCCTTCTGGCTAATAATGTTTCTGTTGAGACATTAGCTAATAGCCTTATTGGACCTCCCTTGTTTGTTACTAGATAGATATTCTCCTTTACTGCCTTTAAGATTCTTTCTTTGTCTTTAAATTTTGCCATTTTAATTATGATGTGTCTTGGAGTGGGCCTCTTTGGGTTCATCTTGATTGGGACCTCTGTGCTTTCTGAACTTGTGTGACTTTCTTCTTCCCCAAGTTAGGGAAATTTGCTGTCTTATTTGTTCAAACAGGTTTTTTAGCCCTTTCTACTCCTACTGGTATCCCTATGATGTGAATATTGTTACGCTTCATGTTGTCCCAAAGCTCCTTTAAACTATCCTCATTCTTTTTAGGACTTTTTTTATTTTGTTGCTATGACTGGGTGTTTTTTTTTTTCTACCTTGTCTTCCAACTTGCTGATTCAGTCCTGTGCTTCAGGTAACATGCTTTTATTTCCTTCAACTGTATTCATTTCAGATATTGCATTCTTCATTTTCCCCTGGTTCTTATTCGTAGTTTCTGTGGCCTTTATCATGCTGGTGTAGTTTCCACTAAATTCCTTGTAATTCTCACTAAGCTTGAGCATCCTTATAAAATTACTTCGAATTCTATGTCTGATAAATTGTTTGCTTTGATTTCATTTAGCTCTTTTTCTGGAGATTACTCCATATTTTGTTTGGGGGTTGTTTCTGTGTCTCCCATTTTAGTTGTCTCTCTGTGTTAGTTTCATCGCATTGGGTTGATAAACTTTGACTCTCTGTCTTGTGGATTGGCCAAATGAGGTAGGAATCAGGTGGGACCCAGTGGTGCAGACTCCTTGACCCCCTGATCTGGATGCTCTAGGAGTGCCCTTTGTGTGGGTTATGTGGACTTGTCTGTTGTGTTTGGGTCCTGATTGTTTTTGGCCTGTTTGTTGGTGGGAATTCCCCTCTGGCTGGCTGGCTAAGAGGCTCAGCCCCTACTCCATCTTGAATGCTGTTGTGCAGGTGCTAGCAGGACAAAGCAAAGTGACACGAAAACAACACCAAGACAAGCAAAGTCCCTGCCCCAGCCACAACAGCAATATCAATTACAAAAGAGCAAAGAATGATAAAAGCAGAAAGAGAAATGGAATTGTAGAGAAAGGGGAGAAGAAAAAAGAATGTGAGAAGATCAAAAGAAAGGAAAGCGATTATCATAGGAGAAAAGGGAAGAGGACTAATATTAGTGATGAATTAAAAGAGGAAAATAGGGAGAAGAAACACAGAAAGAGAAAAAGTAATAATAAAAGGTAAGAAGAAAGGAATAATGAGTAATCAAAGGGGAGAGTAAAATAAGAGGTAGAAAAGAAATAATAGAACACTAAAAATAAAAGAAAAAATATAGGTAAAAAATAATAAAAGGCTATGAAAAAGCAAAAATAGTGAAAAAGATTCATCTCATCAGAGTTTGGTTTTTGCCTTCTGATTTCTTCCTTTGAGTGCGCCTTTCATGTCTGAATTTGGTGTAGGCCAAGGTCAGATGCTACCCAAGTCTGGCCTTTGGCAGCTTTTTTGAAGCTACGGTTGATGCACAGCTTGTGGCTCATCCCTCTCGGCTTTGCTGCTCCCAGGATAGGCCAAGCTATTCTGCAAAGCTGCCCTTTATAAGCACTGGATCCAGGGGTGTGTCAGCAAATGCCTGGTATCACTGCAGGATCCTCCTCTGCCTCTCTCTTTCTGCCAGCCTGTTGTCAGTCTTAGATTAGTTGCAGACCTGACTATTTCTGACAGGGCTTCTGGTGGAAACGGGGGTGTGGAACTTGGATCTCCCATGGCAGGTGCCTTTCAAGCTTCAGGGAAGATGGTGGGTATGTTCCCTCTTCCCTGAGCCACTAGCCTGCGCCTGTCCAGAATTTTCCCCCTGTACTTGGCAGGGCAGTGCTCTAGTAGGCCTCCAGAACCCAGCTTTTGGGGCTGCCAGATGCCAGCAGGGTGTTTCTGTGGCTCTCCTGTGGGGGAGTGCCGGTCTGTCTCTCGGGAAAGTGAGTGGGTTGAATGCACCTTGTGGGCAGTCTCTGACACCCTGACTCTGTGTCGCTGTCTTCTCAGCAGGGGTTACGGTGCAGGATGGGAGGAAAGAAAGAAAGAAAGAAAAAGCAAACAAACCAAAAAACCTAAAACTCCACCAAGAGAGAGCCAAACTGAAAGTAGAACAAAAAAGGTTCAGGGAGGAATGAACCAGATTCCAGTGGGCAGGGGGAGCAGTATCTACAGGGCAAGGTAACTGATTCTCCCCTGGGAGGGGCTAGCTCTTCTCAGGAGACAGCTGCTGTGGAATCCAGATATACCCGCCCCAAAGATCCTGAAAATCCCACAGCTAAGAGTAATTTTTAATATTAAAATAAACATTTTAAACAAATTAGGCTTTTATCTTTCAGTCTTTTTGACTTTGGTAAATATGGTGTGTATTTGTATATGTATATAGTATATTTTATTACCACTAAACTTTTATATGCTTTTAAAAGTCAAAGACACATTTTTGTTCATGCTTCTCAAGAAAGTCCTCTGTGCATTTATATAGTATAAAGCTGAAAGTTATACTTAGGTTATAAATTTTTATGAACAAACATTTGTGTTTAAGGTGTTTATCATGGTGTTAATAGTTTTTTTTGGAATTCCTTTCACTTTTTTCTAAAAGCTTACTGTAAAATAATCTTATCTTTCTTGATTTCATCTTGAGTAAATGCTTATTAAAATTACTACCAAGAAACATCTAGTACTTCTTTATAGAAATTATCCATATATGTGTGACATAGCAGGGGAAGGGGCTGTGTGTGTGTATAATTAAGGAAATGATTGATCAGTGTATTAGAGCTTAGTCATAGACCACCTGCCGCCAGAACAGCAGGTACGTATCAATATATCTTTATTCATCCAACACAGTTGTAGTCTGGTTTATATTCAAGCTGTTTGAAGTAGTTTCAGTTTGAAGTGGGGAGAATGGTAGCAAATGTTAATGATGGCTTCATGGAGGAATTTCTTTTGAAGAAAAGACTTAACAGAATTACCTTTGGCACATTCTTTATTTTGAAAGAACAGACTTACAGTAGCTGAATAATGAGATGACGAATGTGATGCATTTTAAGGTGGCCCATTGTCTTTGACACTATCTCGATAAAAATTTAAGGAAGCTCAGAAATTATTCCTGGCGTCTTATGAGTATTTAAGTCAGTGCTACTACAGGTAGACAAGGATGAGGACATCTCTTTGAAACCAAATTAGGTTTTAAGTTATTTATAATATTGAGTCATATTTTACATGTTTAAACCAGGTAAGATTAGGAAGAAATTATTTCACATCATAGTTATTTATTTAATTAGTTTGATGAAAAGATGTGAACTTTTAGTAATTGAGTTCTATAAATGAAGGTGGTAAGCTCAGGAGAGGAAAAATGGAGGAAACCCTTAGAAATTTTAATAAATAAGCTGATAAAAGGAAATATAAATGTATTTTCCTGATGAGAAGACATATCCAGGATCTAGAAGTGGCACAACCCAAGCCAGGGAGATAATTCATGAAAGAGCCTTGTATTAGAATGTAAGTTTCCTCATTTTTAACATGTGGCAATTAGGAGTCATTTTAGTCCTGATTAGAAGTAATTGATAATAATTATTGAGGATGTGTTGGTGTGAGAGTGTATGTGGCAGTGGAGTGTCAGGTAAGAAAGGAGCGGCAGAGCCCTTAGGGAGTATGTATGGAGCAGCGATTTTCAACCTTTATTTCATGACACACATAAACTAATTACTAAACTTCTGTGGCACACACAAAATTTTTTTTTTTTGCCACTCTGAAAAGAAGAATATATGTAGTTTTGATTCATTCACAGCAGACAGCCATTGCTGAGTTGGTTATTGTCCTTTTGTTTTATTTGACAGTCTAAAGGAAAAGAGGTCAGAGCCCCTGACTAAATAAGTGAGTTATCGCATGTTTTAAAAATTCTTGCAGCACACTGTTTGAAATTGCTGGTATGGGGTGTTGACTGGTAGATTTGGGAGGTGAGAAGAAACAGCTAAGGCATTAGGGTAGTTGGTTTTCTCTGCACAGTAGTAACAATATGTTGAAGGAGGTCCTTAATTATAGATAGAGTTTAAATATAGCATTTAAAAATGAAATAAATGAGGTGGTGCACTGATCAGAAGTGAGAGAGGGATGGAGTTCCTGTAAATTGAACTTTAATGTACAAGAACGCTATAAATTAAAATTTACAGTGTAAAATCAGGTACACTGATCAGAATTGAGAGAGGGAGTTTTTTTTTTTCTTCTTTATTTTATTGATTATGCTATTACAGTTGGCCCATTTTCCCCTTTCACTCCCATCACCCTGCCCATCCCCCCCACCCTCATTTCCCCCTTTAGTTCATGTCCATGTGTCATAAGTTCTTCAGTGTCTACATGTCCCATGCTATTCTTACCCTCCCCCTGTCTATTTTCTACCTACTGTCTATGCTACTTATTCTCTATATCTTTTCCCCCTCCCTCCTCCTCCTACTTCCCTGTTGCTCACCCTCCATTTGATGACTTTTTTTTTTACTGTTCATATTTTTAATCTTCTTTTTCTTAGGTAAGTCCCTTTAACATTTCATATAATAAGGGCTTGGTGATGATGAACTCCTTTAACTTGGCCTTGTCTGAGAAGCACTTTATCTGCCCTTCCATTCTAAATGAAAGCTTTGCTGGATAGAGCAATCTGGGATGTAGGTCCTTGC
>PVIA01011229.1:0-45980 GCA_004024845.1 Tonatia bakeri
ATCTTGATGGATTTTTTTTTTAACCCTCGGGTATTGTTCTTCTTTATCTCTTAATATAGGCTTGGTTTTAAAGTGTATTTGTCAGATATAAGTATTGTTACCCTGGCTTTTTTCCCCTTTTCATTTATGTGAAATATCTTTTTTCATGCCTTTGCTCTTAGTCTGTGTCTTTCATTCTGAGGTGGGTCTCTTCAAGACAGTATATGTATAGGTCTCTTTTTCTTATTCATTCAACTACCCTATGTCTTTCTTTTCTTTATTTAAAAAAATATTTTATTTATTTAATTTTAGAAGGAAAGGAAAGGAGAAAGAGAGGGAGAAAAACATCAATGTATGGAAGATACATCATTCTGTTGCCTCTCGCATGCCCTCTCCAGGGACATGGTCTGTAACCCAGGCATGTGCCCTCACTGGTAGTCTAACCACAACATTTTGGTTCACAGGTCAGCACTCAATCCCCTGAGCCACACCAACCACAGCATCCACTGATTGGAGAATTTAAGCCATTAACATTTAAAGTAATTATCGATAGATAGGTATTTATTGCCATTTTATTTTTTTTAACTGTGCTCCTCTGTTCATCCTCCTTCTTTTTACTTCTTCCTTCCCCCTTAAACCACTCCCCCTTCTCTTCTGCCTTTTTTTCCTTCCTCTTGAAGCAAAGCCTTTATAACATTTGTTGTAACACTGGTTTGGTAGTAAAAAATTCCTTTACCTTTTTCTTGTCTGGGAAGCTCTTTATTTCTCTTCCAGTTTTAAATCACAGCCTTGTGAGGAGAGACAATAATGGCGAAGTAGGTGGGAGCTGAACCCACTTGCTTGTGAACCCAGCTGGGACACTTAGCTGATCTTCTAAAGGTCAAAGTCAACAGATTTTAGCTGATATGAAGTGCGGAAGCCAAAGTGTGCAGGGGGTGCTTCAAAACAGGTGGTAAGGAGTTTTTATTGGCAAATGGTGAAAATCCACGGGTGTAGCACCAGAAACCGTGGCTGCCTCAGGGAGAACATCAGAGGAAAACAGGGTTAGTGATAGCAGCCTAGCGGCTCTGAGCCCTCCCAGGGAAGGCAAATAGCAGGTCCATGCCAGGAGAGACTTGAACACAAAAAGTTGCCTTGATGGGGGAGGAGAAGGCACGCAGGCATACACACAGCTGGTGGCTTAATGAAGCCAGGGTGGCAGTCACTGGCGGGAACACTGCCAGAGAGTGGGGTGGATCTTGGCTCACCTGGTTTTGAAAGAAGAGGTGGGCAGCAGCACAGATACCACAGATATACTCTGGACTTTATAGAGAGTTGGACTGTGTGGAAAGTTGGGCAGTGGCTCAGAGCAGCAGTGGTGCCCAAAGAGACATTTTTCAAATGGGGAACTGAGGCACATTGTGCAGGAAACTCATGTGCAGCTGCTGGACCAAAGAGGCAGGAGTGTGGGTGTGATTTGCTCCAATTCAGTGCACCTCACAGACTGATCAAAGGGGTGCAAAGCAAGTGACTTGTCAGCACCAGCCTGACACAACAGTGCGGAGTGGAGAGGGTGAGGTACCCAGAGTGGAGGTCTTGAGTTGGAAACTGGACAACTGTGATTACTATAGCCCAGACTGAGCCTACATCCTTGATGAACCACAGGAAAGGAAAAATGGAGCCCAGCCCCCTACTGCCTACAGGAATGGGGAAGATCTGCAAAACCAGCTGGGCAGGATTAACAATCAGCAGGTGGTTTTTATTGTTTTCAAGAGTAAGGCAGTAAGATCTGGAGCTGAAAAAACTCAGAAGGTGAACACCAACAGGTGAGACAAATATCACATTGTTCTTCATCAGAATGTGCATGTGTTTTTAAATTTCCCTAGTTGTTTAGTTTTTTGTTTCTTTGCTTTGTTTTTCCGTCTTCCTTTCATGTTCCATTTTATTTAAATTTTCTTTATTCTTGTTTAAATACAGTTGTCTTCATTTGCCCTCATCCCACCCAACAGTGTACTAGGGTTCCCTGTTCTCCACAGCCTCGTCAGCACTTGTTGATTTATTAATGATGGCCATTCTGACAGGTGTGAATTGGTATCTCATTGTGGTTTTGATTTGCATCTCTCTGATGTCTAGTGATACTGAGCACCCTTTCATATGTCTCTAGACCCTCTGTATGTCCTCCTTGGAGAAGTGTCTGTTCAGGTCCTTTGGCTATTTTTTAACTGGGTTGTTTGTCTTACCAATGTGGAGTCATGTGAGTTCTTTATGTGTTTTGGAGATCAAACCCTTGTCCAAGGTATCATTGGCAGATATATTTTCCCATATGCTTGGTTCTCTTTTCATTTTGCTGATGTTTTCTTTAGCCGTGCAGAAGCTTTTTAGTTTGATGAAGTCTCCTTTGTTGATTCTTCCCTTTATGTCCCTTGCTCTAGGGGACATATTGGTGAAAATGTTGCTGTGCAGAATATCTGAGATTTTCCTGCAAATGTTCTCCTTTAGGACTTTTATGGTGTCGTGACTTATATTTAAGTCTTTTATCCATCTTGAGTTTATTTTTGTGTGTGGTGTAAATTGGCAGTGGAGTTTCAATTTTTTGCATGTCCAGATCAAAACTATTTGTTTAAGAGGCTGTTTTTACTTCATTTTATGCTTCAACCCTCTTTGTGAAAATATTTTCTTGTAGATTTTATTTATTCATTTTATAGATAGAGAGGAAGGGAAGGAGAAACAGGAAAAGAAACATCAATGTCATTCATTGCCTCTTGTGTACCACTTCTGGGGACCTGGTCTACAACCCAGGTATGTGCACTGAATGGGAATTGAACTAGCAGTTCTTTGATTCACAGACTGGCACAATCCACTGAAGTATACCAGCCAAGGCCAAATATTAATTGACCATAGAGACCTGGACTGATTTCTGGGCTTTCTATTCTGTTTCATTGATTTATATGCCTGTTCTTATGTCAGTACCAGCTGCTTTTATTACCCTGGCCTTGTATTATACTTTGATAGCAGGTATTGTGATACCTCCTACTTAGTTGTCACTTCTCAAAATTGCTGTGGCTATACAGGGTTATTTATGGTTCCAAATAAATATTTGAAATGTTTTTTCTATATCTGTGAAATATATCATTGGCATTTTATTAGGGATTGAGTTGAATCTATAAATTGCTCTAAGTACTATGGACATTTTGATGATGTTAATTCTCCAGATCCATGAGCATGATATATGCTTACATTTGTTGTGCTTTCCTTAATTTCCTTCTTCAGTGAAGTATAGTTTTCTAAGTACAGGTCTTTACCTCCTTGGTTACGATTATTCTTAGGTACTTTATTTTTCTTATTGCTGTAGCAAATGGGATATTATTCCAGATTTCTGTTTCTGACATTTCATTGTTAGTGTACAAAAATGCCTTGTTTCTGAATATTGAATTTGTATCCTGCTATATTGCCAAATTCACTTATTAGGTCGACTAATTTTTTGGTTGAGTTCATAGAGTTTTCTATGTATACTATCATGTCATCTGCAAACAATGACAGTTTTGCTTCCTTCTTTCCAATTTGCATGCCTTTTATTTCTCTTTCTTGTCTGATCACGGTAGCTAGGACTTCCAATACTATATTGAATAGAAGTGGTAAAAGCAGATATTCTTATCTTGTTCCTGATCTTAATGGGAAAGCTTTTAATTTTTGCCCATTGAGTATGATGATGGCTGTAGGTTTCTCATATATGACCTTTATTATGTTGAGGTGTGCTCCCTGTATTCCCACTTCCCTGAGTATTTTTATCATAAATGGATACTGTACCTTATCAAATGCTTTTCCTGCATCTATTGATACCATCATGTGATTTTTGTCTTTCCTTTTATTTATGTGATATTTTAGGTTTATTGATTTGTGAATATTGTATTGTCCCTGATCCCCGGGATGAATCCTACTTGACCATGGTGTATGATCTTTTTAATATAGTGCTCAATGCAATTTGCCAATATTGTGTTGAGGATTTCATCATCTATGTTTGTCAGCGATACTGGCCTGAAGTTTTCTTTCTTGTGTCTTTATGTGGTTTTGGGATTAGGATGATGCTGGCCTCATAACAAGACTTTGGGACTCTTCCTTCTCCTTGGATTTTTTGTAGTAGTTTGAGAGAAATAGGGGTTAGTTCTTCCTGAATATTTTTGTAAAATTTTTGTGTGAAATTATCTGGTCCAGGGCTCTTGTGTGCTGGGAGTTTTTGATTACTGCTTTGGTTTCACCAGATGTTATTGGTCTGTTCAGGCTTTCTGCTTTCAATTCATTCAGTATTTGGAATATTATGTTTTTCTAGAAATTTGTCCATTTCATCCAGGTTTTCAAATTTCTTGGCACATATATGTTCATATAATTTCTTCCAATCATTAATATTTTTGTGGTATCAGATGTTATCTCTCCCCTTTCATTTCTGATTGTGTTTATTTGGGTTCTGTCTCTTCTTTTCATGGTGATTCTGTTTAAAAGCTTATTCATTTCATTTATTTTTTCAAAGAAACAGCTCCTGGATTTTTTGACCCTTTAAATTATTCTTTTAGTCTCTATATGCCATTTCATTGTGCTCTGATCTTGGTTATTTACTTCCTTCTACTTGCTCTGTGCTGTCTTTGTTGTTGTTCCTCCAGTTCTTGTAGGTATAGGGTTAGGTTGTTTATTTGAAATGTTTCTGTATTTTTTAGGGAGGCCTGTATCACTATGAACTTCCCTCTCATGACTGCCTTAGCTGTGTCCCATAAGTTTTGGATTGTTAGTTCATTTTCATTTGTTTCCAGAAACTTTTTGATTTCTTCCCTAATTTCATTCTTGACCCATTCATTGTTTAATTGAGTTTGACTGTTTTTGAGTTTTTCCTTGAGGTTGGTTTCTAGTTTCAGTCCTATGTGCTTGGAGAAAATGCTTGCTATGATTTCAGTTTTCTTGAATTTGTCGAGGCTTGTTTTTTTGGCCTATCATATGGTCTGTTTTTGAAAATGTTCCATGTGAATTTGAAAAGAATATGTATTTTTGTTCTTTGGGGAAAAAGGCTCTCTCTATATATATATCAGTTAAGTCCATTTGACATAGGACATGTTCATTGCTGCAATATCTTTGTTGATATTTTGTTTGGAAGATGTGTCCATTTTTGAGAGTGGGGTATTAAAATGCCCCACTATAATCGTATTGCTGTCAATATCTTTCTTGAAGTCCTCCAAGATTTTCTTTATGTATTTGGGTGTTCCTATGCTGGATGCATATACATTTGCAATGTTTATGTCTGCTTGATGAATTCTTCCCTTGATTATTATGAAGTGACCTTCTGGATGTCTTTTTATGGCTCTTTTTTTGAAGTCTATTTTGTCTGATGTGAGTATTGCTACCCTGGCTTTTTTTTTTCAGTTCATGTTTTTGGAAAATTTGTTTTCAGCCCTTCACTTTCAATCTGTATAGGTCTTTTGTTCTGAGGTGGGTCTCTTGTAGGCAGAATATGTGTGTGTCTTGCTTTCTTATCCATTCTGTTTATTCTGTCTTTTGATTGGAACATTTAATCCATTTACATTTAAGGTTATTATTGATAGGTACTTATTCATTACCATTTTTTTTGTGCCTGTGTTTCTCTCTCTCTCACTCTTCACTTTCTTTAAGCAAACCCTTTCTTGCAGAGCTGGTTTGGTGGAGGTGTGTTTTTTTAGACTTCTTTTGTCTGGGAAACTCCTTATGTGGCCTTCAATCTTAATTGAGAGCCTTGCTGTGTAAAGTAACCTTTGTTACAGACCTCAGGTTTTCATTACTTGGAATATTTCTTGCTATTTTCTTCTGGCTTGGAGTGTTTCCATTAAGAAGTCAGCTGGTAGCCTCATCAGGGCTCCCTTTTATGTTACTTCCTGTTTTTTCTTGCTGCCTTCAAGATTTTCTCTTTGTCTTGGAATTTTGACATTTTAATTATGATGTATCTTGAAGTGGGCCTCTTTGGGTTCCTCTTGATTGGGAGTGGCTTTGTTTCCTGGATTTGTGTAACTTTTTCTCTCATCAAATTAGGGAGGTTTTCCATCATTACTTTTACAAACAGTTTTTCTATCCCTTGCTCTTCTTCTCCTTCTGGTATCCTATTACAAAGATATTATTACATTTCATTTTGTCTTGCAGCTCCCTTTCCACCCATTCATTGTTTCTGAGTCTCTTTTCTTTTTCTTGCTCTATCTGGGTGTTTTTTTTTTCTACCTTGTCCTCCAGCTCACTGATTGGATACTTTGCTTAATCCATCCTGCTTGTGATTCCTTCTAGTGTGTTCTTTATTTCCGAGATTTTATTGTTCATTTCTTCCTGGTTTTTGTTTGTTGCTTCTATTTCCTTTTTCATGCTGATGTAGTTCTCACTCAATTCCTTGTAGTTGTCTGTGAGTTCCTTGAAGATTATTATAACCATTATTTTTGGTTACCTCCATTTCATTTAGCTCTTATGCTAGGGTGTCTTCCATTCCTTTTGATCGCATGTTCTTTTTGTCTCCTCATTGTAAGTGACTTTTGTTTGTTTCTGTGCTTCCTGATGTTTCTCTTTGCTAATTGTCTTTGTAGGGTTAACTTCTATGGTAGGAATTCTATGGGATTCAGTGGTGTGGTCTCTTTGATCTCCTTGTCTGGATGCTCTAGGTTTGCCCTCTCTTCTGTTTGTGTGGGCTGTCTTATTGTACTTGGGTTTTTACCTCTTGGTGGTTTCTTTGTTGATGCTTTCTCTCCTCCAGAAGGTATACTGATGTTCACAGCTCCCACCTATTCTTGTATGTGATCAGTGGCAGGGGGTAGGCAAAATGGGTTAAGACATGGGGAGAGTATTTTATGGGATTTGAAGTACCATCAAGCAGAGAAGAGACAGGAGATTTCTTGGATAAAAATGGTGTTAAGTGTGATATTTCACCCACCTAGCCACTTTTTATAAAAGGTGAAAGAAATGAAACTCTTGTTAGAGGGGAGGAGGATTGTGAGCTGCATCCCAAAAACAGAGCACTTCTACAAGGTTAGATGAAGAGAAAAAGTGAGAGTAAAGGATAGAGAGTAGGCATAGTGTGAGAGAGAAACCACAGCATTAATAATGCTCAGGATTGAAGTGAAGTGGGCTAATATCAGGGAAGGTTGCTGTGTAGTATGTACAATTGTATGGAACAACAGTTGTTTACACTAGTATTGGAATAAGAATAATATGACAAGAAATACATGATTTGGATAACCAGAATAGAAAGTACCCAATCAAGAGTTGTGCGTTATTGGAACACTGGTGAAGTAAAAGAGGGAAAACTAAACCAGTCAAACAATGCAATTAAAGAGAGAAATATAATCAGGAAAACTAATATAGGTATGAGAAATAAAAAAAATTCTAATAAAATAAAAGTGGTACAAATAATGAAAAAAGTAATAATACCCATAAACAATAAAATGCCAGCTCTATGGGATAGCAAAATGACATTTGTCTCAGTTTCTCAGTTTTGGGGGTCAGCCTTGTTCTCTCTCTCTTGATCTGTCTCTGGACCCTTTGTAACTCCATGTCTTATTGTCTCACTTGGGTGCAGGAAAAAAAAAGGAAAAATATAGAGGAAAGAAAAAAATAAGCCTCCTGCTCAACTCAAACCCATTGAGCAAGTTCTGTTTGTCTTCCTGGATGCCAGGAAGACAGGGCTGTGCTTCACTCTTCTCCCTTCCTATGGTTTGGAGAGGATAGGGTCAGGTCTGGGCTCCAATATTCAGTTTCCCAGCCTCTGGCCCAGGTCATCTCTGAGCTGCCAGGCTCAAATCAGCCACTCAGCTGCTCACAGCTTGAGTCATTCGAGGGTGTGCTGTTTTACTCAGCCAGTCAATCTCGGATGTGCGGGTCTCCAGTCAGCCTCTTTGTGCACAGCGTGAGACAAGTTTGGCGCGTGGTTCCACTGGGCCACTCAGCCTCTTAGCGTGCACACAGCTGAAATCACTCTCGGGGCACACCAGCTGCTGCTGGAGAGCTCCTTACAAAGCACCTGCCCTCTGTTCTTTACAAGCACAAGGCTTTTCACACAGCTCAACTTTCCTACCAGTCTGAAGACTATCTGTGTCAGGGTCTGACAGGGCCCAGCTCCTCCCTGCTCCAGGTGTCACCTAGCACCTCAGTTTCTCTGGTGCTGTCCTCCACAGTCACAGTGGATGTGTATCACCTCTGTGTGTCTACCATTTTGTCTTTATTCCCCACAGTGACTTTTGGCACCCAGGTCCGTCCTGGTGCTGAGCTGCCCTCCCTGCTTTGGTAGGGGAGGGAGCTGGTGACCTAACTCTCCTCCTTGTATCCTTCAGAAGGTGCCATGCTGGGGGCTGCAGCAGTCTTCATCCCCACACAGATCCCAAGGATCTTACCGTCCCAGCGCAATATCCTCACCATCTGGTTTTCAATGTCCTCTGCAATTTTTGCCTCCAAACTTCATATAAGCTGGGATTCCATTGGCTGTTCACTCTGTTCCTCAGAAGATCACCTAGGTGTTCCAGGTGGGCACAGGGAGAACTGGGCTCTGCTCCCACCTACCTTGCTGCCATCTTCTCAATCCCTGAATTCTGGGACATGGCCATCCTTTGCTTCCCTGGACAAAGAATGAAGATCTCCTTCTGAGGCTGCAGACTGATTCTTCTGCAGACTAAAGAAGCCCAGGGCAGGTAAGTTGGAATTGGGTTGGTGAGCTATGGTCTCGGTTATATACCCTGACCTTTGTTCCCAGGAACCAACATCTTAGAGTTGAGAACAAGCAGCGAGACTCCCACCGCACTCAGGAGCAACAGAACACTTCCACTCCTCTTCTTTCTTAACTCATCTCACATTCTTATTTTCCTCCTATAAGAGTCTTACTACTTTTCTGCCTTTTATAAACAGTGGCTTTTGGGTGAAATACCACAAATATTGCTTTACTTCTCCAATGGAATGCCTATTTTTTCACTATTTGTTTGTGCTTTAAACCCCATACAAACTCTCACCTTGTCTTACTCCATTTCACTTTCACCCTTCTCCTGATCAGTTGAGTGAGGAATTTTATTTCATTTTCTTTTCCCCTCTCTCAACCTGGGCTTCACTCCTTACTGTTATTAGATTGCTTTCTTATACTCACAAAATCATTTTCCTTTATGGTAGACATCTCATATTCACTTTCACTTTTGTACAATATTCTTATTCCCATTTCATCTTTATTAAATTTCATTTGGCTGTCATCATTATTGATAGTTCTGTGGTTTTTCTGAAATTTGGCTCATGTTGGTCCAATATGTTTTCAATTTTCTTCAAACCTCCTGGTATATTCTTCCCTTTCCTGCATCGATTGTTCCCATTGCCCATTAGCCCTTTTTACTTATGTTCTAAATTTTGTTCTTTCCCTTTCTTCACCTCATTTCTATCCCAACTCTTATCAATTCTCCTCCTTCTAACCACTCAGTAACATTTCCCCTCCTTTACTCATATCATATTCTCTCTGTCTATCTTATAATATTTTCAATCTCTTCACCTTTATTAATCTTAGCTCAATTTTGGTTGACATTGCAGATGTGATAGGGGAGATCTTTTTGCTGTTGTAGGTTTAGTTGTCTGGTAATACTGCTTGTCAACCAACACCTGTACAACAGCATACAAGACAAGGTGGGTGGGAGTTGTGACTACCAGTAAGCCCACTGGAGGGGAGAACCTATCAGCAAAGGAGCCACCAACAAGTAAGCTCAAGTAAAACTAGAGAGTGCACACAAAGAGAAGAAAGGGCAATCCTAAAGCATCCAGACAAGAAGATCAAAGAGACCGCACCACTGAGTCCCACAGAGCCCCTACCACATAAATTTACCCCATAAAGGCAGATGGCAAAGAAGAGCATCAGAAATAGGAGAAACAAATAAAAGAGTCACATAAAATGGGGAGACAAAAAAGAACCCCCAGCACAATGGAAGACTGTCCATTAAAAGAGCTAAATGAAATAAAGGCAAGCAAACTATAGTACATGGATTACAAAAGAATTGTTATAATGATGCTCAGTGAACTCAGTGACAACTACAAGGAACTGAGTGGGAACTATAACAACATGAAAAAGGAAATAGAAACAATAAACAAGAGCCTGTAAGAAATGAAGAATACATTATTGGAAATAAACAAAACAAAACAAAACAAAACATTAAAGGAATTACATCAGGTTGGATGAAACATAGTACCAAATAAGTGAACTGGAAGACGAGGTAGAAAGAAATATCCATTTAGAGTGGCAGCATTAAAAAATACTCAAAAAATATGAACACAGTTCAAGGGAACTTCAAGACAACATGAAACGTAACAATATTCAAATCACAAGTGTATAAGAAGTTGAAGAAAAACAGCAAGGGATAGAAAACCTGTTTGAAAAAATTGATGCAAACCCTGGCCAGCAGGTTCCATGTGTTGTGCCTGTGAGAGACAAATTCGTATGGACTACATAAGTCCTGTGGAAAAAAAGGGATGACATGGCCTCTCTCTAAGTGTGAGAGAGGGTTCCGACCCCTGCCTGGACAGGCTTTTATTACTTTTCTGGGTACATTACATTGAGGATGGTCCTCGTGTACTATGCACAGTTTCGATGTATGTAATTACCTTTTACAGATAACAAAGGAAAGAATTTGCTAATTACTTCAAAGAGGACGGATGTTACAGATCTAGGGGAAAAGTGGTTGAACTGGTTACACTCCATACTGGGGAGGTTTAGCACAGATTTTGGTAAGTTACTTTAGAGATATGCAGTAAGCATTTGCTGCTTCAATCCAGGGTGAGGGAGTTTTAGCAAAAGAAAGTCTCATAGCAGCCTACATACAGTGCAGGCCTGCTTCCCCACAGGAGAACCTATCCATTGGCATGGGTGCTGTGCACCAGAACCTAGCTCCCCACTGTCCTCTCCAAGTGGGGGCTGGGCTACATTTCCTATGCCATGTGGAATGATCCCCTATGAAAAATGACAGAAAACTTCCCTAACCTGGAGAAGGGAAGAGCCATGCAAGTTAAAAAGCACTGAGAGCCCCAATCAAGATGAACACAGACAGGACTGTTCCAAGAGAAATCATAAATAAAATGACAAATTATAAAGATAGAGAGAGAATCTTAAAGGCAGATAGAGAGAAATAGGAAGTAATATACAAGAGGAGTCCATCCACCAAGGCTAGTAGCTGATTTCTCAACAGAAACTCTACAAGCCAGAAGAACATGGCAAGAAATATTCCAAGTAATAAAAAGCAAAGACCTGCAACCTTGGCTACTTTACCCAGCAAGGCTCTCATTTAAAATGGAAGGCAAAATAAGGAGAATCCCAGACAAAAGAAGGTTTAAAGAATAAACTTCCACCAAACCAACACTGCAAGAAATGCTAAAGGGAATGTTTTAAGAAGATAAAACTATACAGTGATAGACTGAAGAAAACTGGTACAGTAGGAAAGAAATGGCAATGAATAAATAACCTTTCTACTGAAATCCAATAAAAAGTAATTAGATTAAATACTCCAATCAAAAGACATAGGCAAAGTGAAAAAAAAAAGAAGTTCCAGCCAAGATAGAGGCATATGTAGAAACCCTTCACTTCCTCACATAACCAAAGGGAGGATAACAACCAATCTAAAATGAATAAACAACTGGAAGTGCCAGAAAATCAAAGTGCATGTAACTCTGACAACCATGGAATTAAAGTAACAGTCAAACAGAACAACCAGACCGGTAAGGCGGTGGATGGAGAGAAACTGTAGTGAGGCAGTAGATCATGTGAGTGGGGCTGGCTGAGAAACTACAGCCAGGCAGTGGAGCTCACAGGTGGGCCTGGCTCTGGTGAGGGGGCAGGCTGCATGGGTGGGGCTGACTTAAGGAGAAACTGAGACTCAGAGTTGACTGTGGAATATGGTGGTTGTAGTGGTGGGAGAAACTCCCAGTCTCACACCAGAGTCCCATGGAAAGAGCACTACAGACAAGGAGGCAAGCTGAATTGTTCCCTCTCTGGCCTGACTCCCACAGGCAGTGCCCCAGCACAGCAAGGAGGGTGGGCCAGCTCAAGTGAAAACCTAAGGCCCCACCCCCTTACAACTTAATAGGTGCACCAGAACAAAGAAATAGGGCCCAAATGAAAGAAAAGAGCAAAACTCCAGAAAGAGACCTAAGCAATGAGGAAATAGCCAACCTATCTGATGGAGAGTTTAAAGCCCTGATAATCAAAATGCTCACAGAACTGATTGAGCTTGATTGAAAAATGAAAGAACAAGTGAAAGATACCCAAAGTGAAATAAAGCAAAATATTCAGGGAACCAACAGTGATAGGAAGGAAACTGGGACTCAAATCAACAATTTGGAACAAAAGGAAGAAGTAAACAGCCAACTGGAACAGAATGAAGAAACAAGAATTCAAAAAAATGAAGAAAGACTTTTGAACCTCTTTGACAACTTTAAACATTCCAATATCTGAATTATAGGGGTACTAGAAGGAGAACAACAGCAAGAAATTGAAAACTTATTTGAGCAAATAATGAAGGAAAACTCCCCTAATCTGGCAAAGGAAAGAGAGTTCAAGGAAGTCCAGGAAGCCCAGAGAGTCCCAAAGAAGTTGGACCCAAAGAGGAACACACCAAGACACATCATCATTAAGTGACCCAAGATTAAAGACAGAGAGAGAATCTTAAAAGCAGCAAGAGGAAAGGAGAGAGTTACTTACAAAGGAGTGCCCATAAAGTTATCAACTGATTTCTCAAAAGAAAGCTTGCAGGCAAGAAGGGGCTGGAAAGAAGTATTTGAAGTCATGAAAGACAAGGACCTACATCCAAGAATAATCTATCCATCAATCATTTAGAATAGAAGGGCAGATAAAGTGCTTCTCAGAAAAGGTCAAGTTAAAGGAGTTCATCATCACCAAGCCCTTATTATTTGAAATGTTAAAGGGACTTATCTAAGAAAAAGAAGATAAAAACTATTTATAGTAAAATGACAACAAACTCACAACTATCAACAAATGAACCTAAAAAAAATAAAAGAAAGAAAAACAATGAAAACAAAAACTAAGCAAACAACTAGAACAGCAACAGAATCAGGGAAATGGACATCACATGGAGGGACTTCAGTGGGGAGGGGGATGGTTGGAATAGAGGGGAAAAGTACAGGGAAGAGGAAGCATAATTGGTAGACATAAAATAGACTAGGAGAGGTAATAAATGATTTAGGAAATAGAGAATTCAAAGAACTTATATGTACAACCCATGGTCAAGAACTAAGGGAGGGAATGCTGCAGGGCTGGGGTTCCAGGACACAGAAGGGATAAAGGGGGGAAAATTGGGAACAATGTAATACCACAATTAATAAAATATACTTAAAAATAAGTGAATTTGGGCAAACATCAGAATACAGAGTCAACATTCAGAAATTGAAGGCACATTTATACACCATCAATGACATTTCAGAAAGAGAAATCAAGGGAAAAAAACTCATTTGCTATAGCAATAAGAAAAAATAAAGTACCTAGGAATAACTGTAACCAAGGAGGTAAAAGATATGTACTCAGAAAACTACACAACACAGAAGAAAGAAATTAAGGAATGCACAAACATGTAGAAGCATGTATCATGTTCATGGATTGGAAGGATTAATATCATCAAAATGTCTGTACTACCCAAAGCAATTTATACATTCAACACAATCCCTATTAAAGTACCAATGACATATTTCACAGATATAGAACAAACATTTCAAAAATTCATATGTAACCATAAATGACACCAAATAGTCTCAGCAACTTTCAGAAAGAAGAAGAAAGCAGGAGGGATCACAATACCCGATATCAAACTATAATACAAGGCCATGGTCATCAAAACAGTCTCGTACTGGCATAAGGACAGAAACATAGATGAATGGAACAGAATAGAGAGCCCAGAAATAAACCTATGTCTCTATGGCCAATTAATATTTGACAAAGGGAGCAGAAGCATAAAGTGGAGTAAAAATAGCCTCTTCAACCAATGGTGTTGGGAGAGCTGGAGAGCTACATGCAAAAAAATCAAAATCGTCCACCAACTTACATGATACACAAAAATATACTCAAGATGTATAAAAGACTTAAATGAAGTCACGATACCATGAAAGTCCTAGAGGTGAACATAGGAAGGAAAATCTGATATTCCATGCAGCAATATTTCCACCAATTTGTCCCCTAGAGCAAAGGATATAAAGAAAAGTATAAACAAATGGGACTATATCAAATTAAAAATCTACTACATGGCTAAAGAAAACATCAGAAAAATGAAAAGAGAACCAACCATATGGGAAAATATATTTGCCAATGCTACCTCGGACAAGGGTTTGATCTCCAAAATATATAAAGAACTCACATGACTTCAATCCAGGAAGACAAAAAATCCTATTAAAAGATGGGCAAAGGACCTGAACAGATACTTCTCCAAGTAGGATATACAGTTGGTCCAGATACATAAGAAAGGATGATCAGCATCTGTAGCCATCAGAGAGATGCAAAGTAAAACCATAATGAGGTACCACTTCACACAGGTCAGATTGGTCATTTTAACCCAATCACCAAACAAGTGCTAGTGACGTTGTGGAGAGAAGGGAACGCTAGTACACTGTTGGTGAGAAAACAGATTGGTGCAACTAGTGTGGAAAACTGTTGGGAAGTGCCCTGCCTTGTTTCAGAAGCAGTATCCCCGTCAACAGGCAGAAATGCCCCACAGCTAGGGGACCTTGGGACCATAAGCCACCTAGGAGACAAATTTTTCCTCCTGGCAGGGGCGCAGCCTCTGCTCCCTTTACTTTACCCTGCTTGGTTTCTGAAGGATGGCTGGATAGTCAATTATGGGTAAGATTGCTCAAGGAAGGAACAACCTGACAGGCACAGTCTCAAAGGGGCCATCAGGAAATGGTTTAGGGGATTTGGAAGAGAGACAAAATACTCTCACCCTTCAGCTTTATTAAAGTCTGAGTCCTCATTCTATCTGTAAAACATCTCCTAATCTCTTGGCTGCCTTTGCTTCCCCCACCTGATTCAGGCCGGTTATCATCCAAAGGCGGGATGCATCCCTGTGCTCAAACCAACATTTCCCAATGGCGGGGGATGGGGGATGGCAATTAGGCCTGAGAAAGAATGCATTAAATCCTGTGAAAAATGCTTTCCTAAAAATGCCCTCAATTTAAATGTTAAGGGTCCAAGCACAAAATAAGTTTGTTTCCCCAGGTTTTTTTGCCAATTAGTGTCACACTGTCTACCAGACCCTGACTCTAAAGGACCCCCGTGATCACAGAAATGTTGTATGTAAACCATATCTCCTTTCTTTGATATGCATCCCCATACAAGCTAAACTCAATAAAAGCCCAGTGAGAGAGGCTTAAGACCTTTCTCCTCTGAGAGATTGGTCAGCCTTTTCTCCCCAAGCAGATCATTTCTTGGTAGACTTATTCTCATCCACAGCAGCTGGGAAAGCTCTGCTGGATGAGGCTTCCCCACAGAAAAGAGTATGGAATTCCCTCAGAAAACTAAAAATAGATCTGCCTTTGACCCAACAATTCCACTGTTGGGCCTATACCATAAGAATTCTGGAGTACCAATTCAAAAGAACCTATGTACCCCAATTTTCACAGGGGCACAATCTATAATAGCCAAGTGCTGAAAGCAACCTAAGTGCCTGTCAGTAAATGAGTGGATCGAAAAACTGTGGTACATTTACACGATGGAATACTACACAGCAGAAAGAAAGAAGGATTTCCTACCATTTGTAACAACATGAATGGAACTGGAGACAATTATGCTAAGTGAAATAATCCAGGCAGTGAAAGAAAAATACTGTGTAATTTCACCTATAAGTGGAATCTAGTCAACAAAACAAGCAAGAAAGCAAAATATAATCAGAGACATTGAAACTAAGAACAAATTTACAGTAACCAGAGGGGAGGTGGGAGGTGATAATGGGAGGAAAAGGGGGAAGGGTTGTCAGGAACATGTATAAAGGACACGAGGACAAAGCCAAAGGGGGCTAGGATTGAGTGTGGGAGGTAGGCATGGTTGTGGTGGGGTAGTAGTTAGGGAAAAATGGAGACAGCTGTACTTGAACAACAATAAAAAGAAAGAAAAAAATAGAACGGAAACCCTTGTTGGGCACCTATCAGACTATTGCTTTATACCCCAAAGCCATTGTCATTCATGTATCCCGTACCTGTCTTTACTTTGAAGGCTGGAAAGGTGACCACTGGCTCCCAGTCTCCTAGGAGCAGCCATGCCACACAGCTCTGGCTTGTGAGATGATGGCCAAAATCCATAGGTATTATTTCCTTTCCCGGAAAATGTACTGTCCTTTTTTTTTTTTTTCTTCAGTACCTTTTTCTCTTTCTCTTGTTCTTCTCTACCCTAACCTCCTCTTGGATGAAATGGCTGCCTTCCTCTTGTGGAGACTAGCATGAGGGTGAAAACCATCACGTGGAGCTTGGCGTAGCAGAAGTTAGAAATGCACTAGTTATTGAGTTGGCAAAAAAAGTCCATATGCTTTTTTTTCCATAAAATAAAAAACATATTTTTCATTTTCATCAGTAATTATTGATTTGGATATTTTGAGTTTGTCGGCTATCTTTCTCATGATATAATGTTGATTGTTCTCAGTTAATGTCTTGATTTAATCGCTATCAACTTTGACTGGTCTACCTGACCATGGAGCATTATTCAGCAAGAAATCTCCAGCATAAAACTTCTCAAACCACTTTTGACATGTTCAACCAGTTATAGCACCTTCTCCATATACTGTACAAATCTTCTTTTTGGGTTTCAGCTGCATTTTTACCTTTCTTGAAATAATAAAGCATAATATGCAGAAAATGTTGCGTATTTTCTTCCATTTTCAATATTAAAATGGCTAGACAAAAATTCACCAATTTTAATGTATTTTTTTTAATGCATGCTGATAGGATACCTTTCACAATACAATCTAACAAAATTGTTTTGAATGAAGTTAAAGACAACTAAGTATTATAAGATCCATCTTACGGAAAAAAACACGTGAGTATTTTGGCCAACCCAATACTAAAATCCAAAAGTTTGGATAGCATACTTTGCTGTATCAATTAATAACTTCACCAAGTAGCATCTTAGAAGTCTTGGCCACAAACTCTTATGGTTGCTAGAAACCTGAAATTAAATTTCACTGATGTGATCTTCTAGTAAATTCTTGAGGTATGTGTTTGTTGTCATTGTTGTTTAACTCTTGTCTACTTAAGGAAAGAGACTTCTTTAAACCAGGGTGGTTTTTTAAAGTACTCCTTTTCTCCCTATATGACCCCACAATTTCACTAAGCAGGTTTTGGATGTTTTGTGAAACTTGTGTCATTTAAATGTTTTCCAAAAATATTTTGAAGATGCTTTTATTTCAACCATTGACCTGATGTTGATGTGAACAAAATCTAAAAGTAGATTCTTAAATATAAAGCTACTGTGGTAGGGATGTGTGAAGCAAATGGCAATTATCAAAGGGTTATAATTTTCATGAATTTGTTTGAATTGAAAACTACTGTAATCTTTTCTGGCATTTCTAAAGAATTTGAAAAGGAACTCAATTATTAATACATAGCAACATTTCTTTTTAAAATGACACCCACAAGTGGCATTTTTCAATTCATACTATTTGTCCAGCCTGGGCATGTGAAACAATTAGGGTAATAATTTTAGCATCTGTGATTTAGAATTACTTTTCCTAATCCTCACAAGTAGATACTATTATCATCTCTGTTGTCGAGACTTAAAAAATGGTGGCTTAGAGAGGTAAATTCATCTCTCTAATGACACACAGTTGGTTAAATATTGAAAGGGGTTCTATGGTATCAAAGCCCCAGTCTTCCTTTGGCCTCAACCCTGTGTAAGGGCAACCTACATTACCTGCATGTTTAAAACCTTTTTTATTCCCTCCTCCCTCCCTCCAAATCAATCAAACCATACCATTTACAGTATTGCTGAAGGCCCAGAGTTCCATTTGAAGCTGTTACTAAGAAGTTGATGAAATACCACTGGCCTTCTATGATAACAGTGCCTAAAACTGCTTTACCCCTTCCAGCCCCACTATCAACCTTATTTGGAGATTTTACTACAGAGGAAATTGTTCTGTAGGCTGTAATTTATGGAAATTTCAGTTCTTTTTGATTTATGCTGTAGCTGTTCAACTATACTTTCATTCCACCCTGATAAAAGAACTTAGAAAGAAGCATATTTGAATAAATATGATACTTTTGTTAAAAGTTCCTATGAACTGAAAGATCTTTTTTTTTTGATGATCAAAGAAAGTTTTATTTTTTGTTTTCTCTTTTAAATATATTTTATTGATTATGCTATTACAGTTGCCCCATTTTCTTTCTTCCCTTTGTTTCCCTACATCTTGCACCCCCCTCCCACCAGCATCACCACCTTAGTTCATGCCCATGGGTTATAAATATAAGTTCTTTGGCTTCTGCATTTCCTATACTATTCTTAACCTCCCTCTATTTCATACCTACCATTTATGCTTCTTTTTCCCTATACCTTTTCCCCCATCTGCTCAGCCCCCTCTCCCCTGATAACCCTCCATGTGATCTCCATTTCTGTGATTTTGCTCTGTTTCAGTTGTTTGCTTAGTTTGCTTTTGTTTTTTTGTTTTTTTTAGGTTCAGTTATTAATACTTATGAGTTTGTTGTCATTTTACTATTCATATTTTTGATCACCTTCTCTTTCTCAGATAAGTCTGTTTAACATTTCATATAATAAGGGCTTGGTGATGATGAACTCCTTTAACCTGACCTTATCTGGGAAACACTTTATCTGCCCTTCCATTCTAAATGAAAGCTTTGCTGGATAGAGTAATCTTGGATATAGGTCCTTGCCTTTTATGACTTTGAATACTTCTTTCTAGCCCCTCCTTTCCTGCAAGGTTTCTTTTGAGAAATCAGCCAATAGTCTTATGGGCACTCCTTTGTAAGTAACTCTCCTTTCCTTTTGCTGCTTTTAAGACTGTCTCTTTATCTTTAATCTTAGGTAATGTAATTATGATGTGCCTTGGTGTGTGCTTCCTTGGGTCCAATTTCTTTAGGACTCTTTGAGTTTCCTGGACTTCCTAAACTTCCTGGAAGTCTATTTCCTTCACTAGATTGGGGAAGTTTTCCTTCATTATTTGTTCAAATAAGTTTTCAATTTCTTGCTTTTCCTCTTCTTTTGGCACTCCTATGGTTTGGATGTTGGGACCTTTAAAGTTGTCCTGGGTTTTCCAAAACCTTTTATTTATTTGAAATTCTTCTTTCTTCATTTTGTTCTGGTTGAGTGTTTATTTCTTTCTTCTCCAAATCATTTATTTGACTCTCGGTTTCCTTCTCTTTACTGTTGGTTCCCTGTATATCATGCTTTATTTAACTTTCCATAGCCTTCACTTTTTCCTTTATTTTGTGACCATACTCAACAATTTCTGTGAGCATCCTGATTACCAGGGCTTTTAACTCTCCATCAGATAGGTTGGCTGTCTCTTCATTGTTTAGTTCTATTTTTGGAGCTTTGATCTGTTCTTTCATGTAGGCCATATTTTTTTTTGTCTTGACTGCCTGTTACATTGTATGGGGTGGAGCCTTAAGTATTCACCAGGGCACGGTTACCCATATTACTGTACTCTGGCACGTTATGTGTAGGAGTGGTCAAAGAGGGAACAGTGCTTCTTGCTCAGCTCTTGCCCCGTTCAGTCACTTATGTTGCTACCCACAATCAAATTGGACCCTTCTGGTAGTGATTTCCAAGTGGGTGGATTTGTATATGTTCTAGGACCCTTTGGATCTCTCCACAAAATCTCCTGTGAGTCTGGGAGTTTCTCTGGCCACTGCAACCCCCACAGATTTTTAAAGACAGAGGTTTTGAGGCTTTATTTCCCCATGCTGGAACCCTGGGTTGTTCAATCTGTCTCATTCCCCAGTTGTCCCTCTGGCTTATCTGCATACAAATGTGGGACTGTCTGGTCTGCCAGCCACTGCCTTGCCACGTCTCCAGTAAGTCTTTTAATTTTCCATTCACTCTACACAGAGCTGTAACACAGCTTCATGGTGCCCTCTTGTGGTTAGTTGCAGGATGGTGGTGGAATTTCTTTTTAAATAAAAACAACGAAAAAGAAAAAAAAATGTCCTGCTTATGTTTTTAGACAGCAGTAAGTTTTGAGATGTGACAGTCTTGTCAAAACAAAGCTATTCAACAAACTTCAAAGTAACCACCACAGAATATTTGTAGACACATTGTTGAGTCTTGTCAACAGAGCCTTGCAGTGAAATGTGCCAAAAACATTTTAAAGAACAATCAATAAGATGTGAAAGGGAAGTGGAGTGTTCACATTTATGTGTGTGATAATTAAGG
The DNA here is from genome assembly GCA_004024845.1 of Tonatia bakeri. Lineage (NCBI taxonomy): Eukaryota > Metazoa > Chordata > Mammalia > Chiroptera > Phyllostomidae > Tonatia > Tonatia bakeri. Next base: position 20,336 of record PVIA01011229.1, read on the forward strand.
CAGTGACCCAAAAGAAAACCAACTGAGAAATAGAGGCAGAGCATTAAGGACAAGGAATAACAGGACTTCAAATTTCTGGTGCTGGAAGCTAAATTTGCTTCTCTTTTTTTAAGAAGACAAGTTCTGTGGCTCCATTTATCTCTCCAGGCATGAATAAGACTGTTTCTGTCTTTATGAAGCTTACAGTTTAAAAGAAGAGGCAAAATAAATACACAAGGAAACAAGATAATTTCAGGAAGTCAAAAGTACTACGGAGAAAATAAAACAGTATGGCGAGGAGTGATGAAGATAAATAAGAGAGAGAGGGAGAGAAAAAGCCTTGCTTAAAAAAGTGAAATTCTGGATACATTTTTGAAGGTGGACTTGGCAAGATTTGTTGACAGATTGAATATGGGCTGTGGGGCAAAAATGATCCTAAGTGACAAAGAAAAACCATGGCACAGGCTTATATTTTAGATAGTTAAAGATCATCTGAATTCATGATTGAATGGATCACTGCATTTATACTCTAATGGATATTACATAACTGCTTGTGCTGAGTACTGCACACCTGTCAAAGTACTAGCAAGTGTACAGTGAGTGACTTTGAAGCCTTTGTTTTTCAGCTGCTGGTGAATTTAGGAATTTCTATTAACAAGAACCCGGTGGAATCATTTTCACATTACCTTAGGTAATGTACCTGCTTCCTGAAATGCAGCCTCTACTTTTCCCTCTTGGCCACCTCCTCCTTGCTTTTTAAGACCCAGTCCAGTAAACCTGCTTCCTCCCTGATTTCTAAAAGCTTTTTCCTGAGCTTCCTTTCACCTTTACACCTTTTTTCAAGTTATCTCCTAGAAAGGTCAGATTTATATCCATGAAAATCAGTAACTGTATTAAGCAGGAGTGGTAAATAGCTGGGACTGAATATTGAAACTCATGTTGAGGATTCTGAGAATACAGTGCTGTGACTGACAGTGGTATCTGCCATCACTGACATTTCTATTCATGGTGTATATCTAGCCTATCTTAGTTTCTTATTTTCATTTTACTTTTCACTCCTCCCTTTGTTTAAAATCAGTGAAATCTATTCTTTTTTAGGTCTTTTCTTTTCACCAAGATAGAGTATAAATGAACGAATACATAAATTGTCATTTAGTATCTTCTGCACTGTATTTCTCTTTCACTAGACTAGACCATTGTAGTGATCAAAAATGGTGTTTTACTTGCTACTGGTACATACTATGACCTTATCAAGTCATTTTGATAAATGAGAAAGTGTCAGTCACTGTACTGAGGAAACCAACAAATATTTGTAGTAACCTCATATGCACAAGGCCATTTGGGTCCACATTGTTCTAGTGTCAACCATAGTATAGGCATGGTGGTGATGACTTACAACTTAGGGTGGTCTCACTATGCCATCAACCCTGGGCACAATGTTTTGTTTCAATTACAGTTGATATCAATATTACTTTAGATTCAGGTTTATAACATATTCATTAGATATTAATGTAACATAATGATAACCCTGATAAGTCTAGTACCCACCTGGAACTATACATACTTATATTATTGGCTATATACCCTATGTTGTTTTATATTTCTTACAATAAATACCTAGAAGTGGAATGGCTGGGTTATATGATAGTTTTATTTTTAATATTTTGAGCTAATTCCATATTGTTTTTCATAGTGATGACACAAATTTACAGTCTCCCCAACAGTGCATTATTGTTCCATTTTCTCCACATCTTCCCCAACACTACTTATCTGTTGATGTATTGACAACAACCATTCTTTTTTCTTTTTAATTATTTTAATACTCAAGTACAGTTTTCTTCATTTACCCGCACCTGTCCCCCCCAACCCAGCCATCACTACCACCCTCCCCTGCATCCGCCCTCCCTTAATTTTGTCCACGTGTCCTTTATAGTTGTTACTGAAAACCCTTCTCCTCTTACCCCCATCCCATCCTTATCTCCTCCTAGCTCACCTCTGGTTACTGTCAGATTGTTCTTAATTTCAATGTCTGCTGTTATATTTTGCTTGCTTGTTTGTTTTATTGATTAGATTACACTTAGAGGTGAGATCATATGGTATTTGTCTTTCACTGCCTGGCTTATTTCACTTAAAATATTGCTCTCCAGTTCCATCCATGCTGTTGTAAAGGGTTGGAGCTCCTTCTCTATTTCTGCTGCATAGAATTCCATTGTGTAAATGTACCATAGTTTTTTATCCATTCATTTACTGATGGGCATCTAGGTTGCTTTCAGCACTTACCTAGTGTAAATTGTGCTGCTATGAACATGGGGGTGCAAAGGTTCTTTTGGATTGGTGTTTTAGGATTCTTAGGATATAGTCCCAGCAGTGGAATTGCTGGGTCAGAAGGCAGATCCATTTTTAGTTTTCTGAGGAAATTCCATTCTGTTTTCCATAGTGGTTGTACCTGTCTGCAATCCTACCAACAGTGTACTAGGGTTGCCTTTTCTCCACAACCTCTCCAACACTTTTTGTTTGTTACTTTCTTTGTCATTCTGGTCATTCTGACCAGTGTGAAGTGGTATCTCACTGTGATATTAATTTGCATCTCTCTGATGGCTAGTGATGCTGATCATCTTTTCACATGTCTCTGGACCCTCTGTATGTCCTTCTTGAAGAAGTGTCTGCTCAAGTCCTTTGCCCATTTTTTAAAATTGGGTTGTTTGTCTTCCTAGAGTGGAATCATGTGATTTATTTATATATTTTGGAGATCAAACTTTTGTTCAAGTATCATTAGCAAATATGATTTCCCATATGGTTGGTTCTCTTTTTATTTTAATACTGTTTTCTTTAGCTGTGCAGAAGCTTTTTATTTTGATGATATCTCATTTGTTTATTCTTTCCTTTATGCCCCTTGCTCTAGTGGACATATCAGTAAAAATGTTGCTGCATGGAATATCTGAGATTTTCCTTCCTGTGTTCTCCTCTAGGAGTTTAATGGTGTCATGGCTCATATTTAAATGTTTTATCCACCTTGAATTTATTTTTGTGTATGGTGTAAGGTGGTGCTTGAGTTTCATTTTTTTGCATGTAGCTGTCCAGTTCTCTCAACACCATTTGTTAAAGAGACTATTTTTATTCCATTTTATGTTGCTGCCCCCTTTGTCAAATACTAATTGACTGTAGAGACTTGGGTTCATTTCTGGGCTCTCTGTTCTGTTCCATTGGTCCATGTGCCTGTTTTTATGTCAGTACCAGGCTGTTTTGATTACAGTGGCCTTATAATACAGTTTGGTATCAGATATTGTAATCCCTCCTACTTTGCTCTTCTTCCTCAAAATTTCAGCAGCTATTCAGGATCACTTATAGTTCCATATGAATTTTTGAAGTGTTTGTTCTATGTCTGTGAAATATACCACTGGTACTTTAATAGATACTGCATTGAATCTGTAAATTGCTTTGTGTTGTATGGACATTTTCATGCTGTTATTTCTTCTGGTCCATGAACATGGTATATGTTTCCACTTGTTTGTGTTTTCCTTGATTTCTTTCTTCAGTGTTGTGTAGTTTTCTGAATACAGGACTTTTACCTTCTTGGTTAGGTTTATTCCTAAGTATTTATTTTTCTTTTTGCTATACCAAGTGGGACTTTTTTGATTTCTGCTTCTGCTGTTTCATTGTTGGTATCCAAAAATGCCTTTGATTTCTGGATATTGACTTTGTATCCCGCTGTTTTGCCAAATTCGTTTATTAGGTCCAGCAGTTTTTTTTTTTTTCTGAGTTGATAGGATTTTCTATCTACATTATTATGTCATCTACAAACAAAGACAGTTTTGTTTCCTCCTTTCTGATTTGGATGCATTTTATTTCCTTTCTTATGTGATTGCTGTGGCTAAAATTTCCAATACTATATTGAATAGAAGTGGTGAAATGTGGACAACCTTGTCTTGTTCCTGATCTGAGTGAAAAAGATTTTAGTTTTTGCCCATTGAGTATGATGTTGGCTGTAGGTCTCTCATATATGACCTTTATTATGTTGAGGAATGCTCCCTCTATTCCCACTTTGCTGAGTGTTTTTGTCATGAATGGGTGCTGTACCTTATCAAATGCTTTTTCCACATCTATTGATATGATCATGTGATTTTTGTCTTTGCTTTTGTTTATGTGCTGTATTACATTTACTGATTTGTGAATATTGTAGCATCCTTGCATCCCTGAGATGAATCCCATTTGATCATGGTGTATGATCTTTTTAATGTATTGTTGGATGTGGTTTGCCAATATTTTGTTGAGGATTTTAGCATTTAAGTTCATCAGTGATATTGGCCTGAAGTTTTCTTTCTTTGTGTCTTTATCTGGTTTGGGATTAGGATGATGCTGGTTTCATAAAAAGACATTGGGAGTCTTCCATCATTTTTTTTTAATAGTCTGTGAAGGATACGGGTTAGCTCTTCCTTAAATGCTTTGTAGAATTCTCCTGTGAAACCTGCTGGTCCAGGGCTTTTGTGTGTCAGGAGTTTTTTGATTACTGCTTCAGTTTCATTTGCTGTTATTGGTCTGTTCAGGCTTTCTGCTTCTTCTTCATTCAGTTTTGGAAGGTTATGTTTTTCTAGAAATTTGTCCATTTCACCTAGGTTTTCTGATTTCTTGGCATGCAGTTCTTCATAGTAATTTCTTACACTTCTTTGTATTTCTGTGGTATCAGTTGTAATCTGTCCTTTTTCATTTCTGATTGTGTTTATTTCAGTCCTCTCTCTTTTTTTCTTGATGAGTCTGCTTAAAGGCTTGTTGATTTTGTTCATCTTTTCAAAGAACCAGCTCCTGGATTTTTTGATTCTTAGAATTGTGCTTTTAGTCTCTATGTCATTTAATTCTGCTCTGATCTTGGTTATTTCCTTCCTTGTACTTGCTCTGGGCTGTCTTTGTTGTTGTTCCTCGAGTTCTTGTAGGAATATGGTTAGTTTGTTTGAAATGTTTCTATCTTTTTAGGTAGGCCTGTATCAGTATGAACTTCCCTCTCAGGAATGCCTTTCCTCTGTCTCATAAGTTTTGGGTTGTTGTGAGTTCATTTTCATTTGTTTCCAGAAACTTTTTGATTTCTTCTTTGATCTCATTCTTGACCCATTCATTGTTTAATAGCATGCCATTTAATCTCCATCAGTTTGAGTGTTTTGGGTTTTTTCCCTTGGGTATGATTTCTAGTTTCAGTCCCTTGTAGTCAGAGAAAATGCTTGGTATGATTTCGATTTTCTTGACCTTGTTGAGACTTGCTTTGTGTCCTATCATGTGGTATATCTTTGAAAATGTTCCATGTGCATTTGAAATGAATGTGTATTTAGCTTCTTTGGGATGAAATGCTCCATATATATCAGTTAAGTTCATTTCATTGAGGGCATTGTTCAATGCCACAATATCTTTGTTCATATTTTGTTTGGAAGATCTGTCCATTTTTGACAGTGGGGTGTTAAAATCCCCTAGTATAATTGTGTTGCTGTCAATATCTTTCTTGAAGTCCTCTAAGATTTTCTTTATGTATTTGGGTGCTCTTACATTGGGTGCATATGTATTTACAATGTTTATGTCTTCTTGATAGATTCTTCCCTTGAGTATTATGAAGTGACCTTCTGGGTCTCTCTTTCTGGCCCTTTTTTGGAAGTCTATGTTGTCTGATATGAGTATTGCTACTCTGGCTTTTTTTTTTTTCCTGTCCGTTTGCTTGGTAAATTTGTTTCCAATCCTTCACTTTCAGTCCATGTATGTCTTTTGTCCTGAGGTGGGTCTCTTTTAGGCAGCATATGTATGGGTCATTGTTTCTTATCCATTCAGCTATTCTCTGTCTTTTGATTGAAGCATTTAATCTATTTACATTTAAGGTTATTGTTGATAGGTACTTTTTCATTGCCATTTTCCTACCTGTGTTCCTTTCTCTCTCTCTTTTCATTCCTTTCCTTAAAGTGTTGGGAACCGCCCCGCCTGGTATCAGAAGCTGTAACCCCCGCCTAAGCTAAGGCTGAGGGAACAACCTTGGAACCCTAAGCCAGCAAGGAGACATAAGCTTATCTCCCTGGCAGGAGCGCTGCTTCTGCTCTTTTTATTTCACCCTTCCTGAACCTCAATGCTTGGTCGGTTAGCCAATGATGGGTAAGATTCCCCAAGGGGGGAATGACCTACGGCATGATCCTGTGGGAGGCCCCCAAGGAAGGACTTTGGGGGCGACGGCAAAAAGGTGGTGATGGACTTTCACCCCCTGGCTTTGACAAAGCCTGAGTGCTCATTCCATCTGCGAGAAAATCTCCTTCTCTCTCAGTTGCCTTAGTTCCCCTTGCTCCACCTAAGCCTGAAACAATGACAGGATGGTGCAGCCCTGTACTAGAAAGGGCAGGTTCCCTGGGTGATCAGGCTTAAGAAAGAATATGTAAAATCCCGTGAAACCTGCTTTGTTTAGAATGCTCGTGGTTGAATGAGAAGGGTCCAAGGAGGAAGTAAGTTTGTTCCTCAAAGTTTTACAGCTCCTTGACCCTGACTCAAAGTAGGCCCTCAGAGTTCCTTGTTATTTGATCCTTACTTCCCTGCAATGAGTAATGAGCTTTACCTGAATTCTTGTACAAACGAACCCAATAAAAGCCCTGCTGGGACAGGGGAACGCACACCCTCCCCCAGAGAGGGTGGCCAAAGCGCCCTCCTCTAGTGAGGGTGGCCACTCCATCCCTACTTCTCCACAGAAAATTGCCTGTTTCTGTGTATGTTCGTTTCTTGTGTGTCGACGAGCCATCCGCAGTGTTCCGCGGTCACTGTCGGTCGGTGATGGTGCATCATTAAAGCAGTCCCTTAGCCTTTCTTGGAGAGGTGGTTTGGTGGAAGTGTATTATTTTAGACTTCTTTTGTCTGGGAAGCTCCTTATTTGGCCTTCTGTCTTGATTGGGGGCCTTGCTAGGTAAAGTAACCTTGGTTGCAGGCCTCTGGTTCTCATTACTTGGAATATTTCTTGCCGTTCTCTTCTGGTTTGGAGCATTTCCATTGAGAAGTCAGCTGTTAACCTTATTTGGGCTCCCTTGTATGTTACTTCCTGTTTATCCCTTTCTGCCTTTAAGAATCTCTCTTTGTCTTGGAATTTTGCCATTTTAATTATGATGTGTCTTGAAATGGGCCTTTTTGGGTTCCTGTTGATTGGGACTCTCTGCATTTCCTGGATTTGTGTAACTTTTTCTCTCATCATATTAGGGAAGCTTTCTATCATTACTTTTTCAAATAGGTTTTCTATCCCTTGCTCTTCTTCTGGTATCCCTATTATACAGATATTATTATATTTCACATTGTCTTGCATTTCTCTTAATCCCTCTTCATTCTTTCTGAGCTTCTTTTCCTTTTCTTTTTCTTTCTGGGTGTTTTTTTTCTACTTTGTCCTCCAGTTTGCTGTTCCAATCTTCTTCTTCGTTGATCCTGTTTTTGGTTCCTTCTACTGTGATTTTTGGTTCAGAAATTGTATTCTTCATTTCCTCTTGGCCCTTTTTGATAGTTTCTATTTTCTTGTTCATGTTGATATAGTTTGCAGTGAGTTCATTGAGGTTTCCCTGTAGTTTCTCATAGCTCACTGTGAGCTCATTGAGCTTCCTGATAACCATTGCTTTGAACTCAATATCTGATAGTTGAGTTGCCTCTGTTTCAATTAGCATTCTTTCTGAGGCTTCCTCCTTTTCTTTCATTTGGGGATTGTTTCTTGGTCTTCCTAATTGTGTGCAAGACTCTTCTTGTTAGCCCCAGCTTCTTAAATTGACCTGTTCTGACTCCCTGGGTTTATGTTGTGAACTTCTGTGGTAGAATGCCTGTGAGATTCAGTGGTACAGTCTCCTTGATCTCCTGAGCTCACTAGTCTTGGGCTGTTGTTTAAGTTGGCTCTGTGTTTGTCTTTAGGCTTTGATTGTTGTTGGGTCTTTCTTTGGTGTGTTCTTCCCACCAGCTGGTTAACTGAGGGTCACTCTGTCCACCACCTCTTGTATTTTGTTGTGCTGCTTAGGGTAGGTTGTGTTGAAGTTGGTTCTTCTGTGTGTACAAGGTTTTGAGGCTTCTCTCTCACTCTTGTTCAGTTGTTTGTATCGGGTAGTTTCTCCACTATTCAGTTGTATTTCCAGATAGGTCCTGGATTGACGTTTGTTTGGTTTCCACTCCCTCCTTCACCTTCTGTTGTTATCTGCTGGTGGTTCCTTTGTTGTTGGGTTTCCTCTTCCAGTGGGTAAGAAGAGAAAACTTAGTCTCTTGGTTTCAAAGTGGCCAAACCAGTTTTTCTGGTCTTTCTGAAGAGAGGGGCAATTGGTATGGTTTTTCTCCCTTCTGAATCTGCACTCAGTCTTGTGAGCACTCTCCCCAGAGCTAGCCTGGTGCCTCTCCAGCGCTTTGGATATGGGATCCAGGTCTTCCTCAGAGTGCTCTTTCCTGGGTGTTACTGCTGTGGGCTGGTGTGCGGGTGCGCATGCTCTCGGTCAGGCTGTCTTGGTCCTGTGGCCTCAGGAGTGCACTCTTCCCAGTGCTATGGGGGCATGCAGAGCCTTCTGCACAACCTCGGGATCACTGCCAGGTTGGATGAAGAGTAGGCCAGAGTGATTGCTGCAGGAAAATTCCCTAAACAGTGTCTCTCTTTTCACTTTTCCTTTTTGAAAAGTTCCTCCTATTCAAGCCTGCCACTCCGTAAAGCTGCCTGGGCTCTTGCAGAGCCCAGTTTTCCAGCCAGATGGGTGACTATCGAGGTCAGGGCCCATCACTGCATGACTCTCAACTCTGCTGGTGTCCACAGACTCCTTGGGTGCTCACAGCCCCTGTGTGTTTGCCACTTAGTCCTTATTGCCCTCTCTTCGACTTCAAGCAACCAGGTTTCTCCCAGTGCTGCTTAAACCTTGTTTGGCCGAGGAGGGAGTAGTTGAGCAGGCTGTCTCTGAAGGACTCTGTGGCCAACCCAGCAGTGGGCATTGGTCTGGGGCTGCAACCTCCCTGTTCCCTGTGCTGGTCCCAGGGACCTTATTGTCCTGAAGCACTCTCTTTACCGTCTGGTTTTTCAGTGTCTGCTACAATTTTTGGTCTCTTATTTGCATATATGCTGGGGTACTGTTGGCTGTTTGCTCTGTTCCTCCATAGATAGGTTAGGTTTTTCTCTCAGGTGTAAGGGGAAGTGGAATCTGCTCTCTTCTACCTTGCTGCCATGAATTAACTTATAAATGAGAGACAATCACAACAAATGATGAACACAGAGTTAACTCACCTGAAGTATAGATAGTAATGTTAACAAAACTGTTAAACCCTGTCTTGGCATATTAGTCATTGTTAACTTATAATTTCACTTATACTGAACTTCATGATTGATACTGCATTGTAGTTAAGCAGTGGAGAGATAAAAGGGTGAAACAGAAATCTTAGACAGTGATTGCTCTTAGTTCTATGCTTTGGTTAGATTTGTGTGTTGACATTGCCATTAGGGTAGAGTAGCGGGGAAAGATGATATTTATATTTTGTAGCAAGGTAACATGGATATATTGACCAATTTCTATAATATGCACTTCCAAATCATTGAGACTCTGAATTCCTGAAAGAGCACAACTGTGGAATAATTACTACCTGAAGAGATTTTCAGAAACTAGGATTTCCCAGTATAAAACTGTTAGTGCCTTTCTGTTATACTGACTTTTTCTATATAGGAGAAGGCCTTTGCACTACCTATTCAGCTATGGATCCTTTCAGTCACAAAAACATGCCCCAAGTATGACATGTTTGTGTGGTGTTTTACAATACATGTAACTCACAATTGTCTAAACCCTCAGGAAAACATTTGTTCTTTAGATTACTGATGGGCCTGAAGTTGCATTTCAGTCTCTGAATCTAACCAGAATGTTATTGAAAACCCATACCTTTAACTGTTACCAAGGGTGATTTCTACAAATGCTTCAGCTTAGCATATACTTTAAAAACACCTTCTCAGTTATTGTTGTTTAGTTATGACATAGATATAAACAATGTGTTCTGTATAGATATTTGCTGAAAATTGGAAATTCATAAGTTAAGGGGTAATTTATGTTTGATTTTACCTCTTCAGCAGGTAAAATATGTGACAGTGCAATAGAGATTAGGTGATGAGCAAAGTTGAATTAACCTCCAAGTGAGAGACTGATATTAACCAAAGTAAACACTGTGTTTGCTTACGTAGAAGTGCATATAACAGAATTAACTGATGTGTTCTAGTATGTCAAGGGATACTGATTGCTGTAAACTTTGCATTGCAGTGATAACTAGCTTTGTTGTTGAACTTATTTTGTATTTAATTACAAGACAAATATTATGATTATAGAGAACACATACAGAGTGATTGTTAAACCTCTCCTTTCTCCTTAATCTCAACTGTGCCTTCTCACGTTAACCTAACTCAAAGAGTAAAATCAAACACAAAGGTACCCAGTACTGTATCATGCCTTTCTAGGTTTGAGCCAATATCTTTTTTTTTTAAGATTTTATTTATTTATTTTTTTTAGAGAGGGAAGGGAGGGAGAGAAAGAGAGAGGGGGAGAGAGAGAGAGAGAGAGAGAGAGAGAGAGAGAGAGAGAGAGAAACATCAATGTGTGGTTGCTGGGGGCTGTGGCCTGCAACCCAGGCATGTGCCCTGACTGGGAATCGAACCTGCGATGCTTTGGTTCACAGCCCACGCTCAGTCCACTGAGCTACACCAGCCAGGGCTGAGCCAATATCTTTAAAGGAACCTTTAGTTATCTGTGTCACAGGTATTAAACAAAAAAATATCAAAAGATTAGTAATTAGGAAGCATATCCTATGCTGAAGTTCTTGTGGACATCTCATTTGGTAATGGTAAAACATACGAGTTTTCACAAATTTTATGATCAGATTCTCAGAATGAAGTGGTGCTTTAGGCCAACATGTTAACCAATGTGAATGGTCTCCCCATATGTTTTAGGAACTTGTGGATTACATGTTTTGTAAAACACGTGCAGTCTAAGTGAGAGTATGGTTTTTTGATAGAAAGACCATGTTGCTGAACAGGTAGAGCCAAAGCCTTCTTCTCTTTCAAACATTTTATTTGAACAGAATGACACTAACAGCTGTTTACAGAAATCCTTAGTTTCTGAGTACATCTTCATGAAACTAATTCTTACCAACTTGCTGTTTTGGAGAACATTTGGTTTTCAACAGCTTGGAAGTGTGTACTATAGAAACTCATGCTAAAGCTCTTTTAACATACTAATGATAATTCATTTCAACTTTCCCAGCCACTCTACTGTCAAGATAACTTCTACACAGAAATCAAACACAAACTTACAACTAACATTTATCACTCTACTGTATACCATATTCAGCCCATATTTACAACACAATATCAACAAGGAAGCTAAGTATAACTGCACTTCAAATGTTACAAACAAGAATGACCTGGGACAGAGATGAACCTCTTAGTTAATACTTTTTAGCACTGCTGGGTAAGTTGAAACTGTTTATATCATGATCTATCTGTCTGTCATTTAATGCTAATCACAGTTTTTCACTTCACCTCAATTTCAATGCACCCTCTCACGTTAACCAACTCAAAGGGTAAAATCAAACACTAACTATTAACTAATCATGACTTTACAGTTTTCAACCAGTAACTTCAAATACCTCTTTTCATTATCTGTGCCACAGGGAATAAACAAGAAATGACTGGATTTGTATATTGGAAGCATATGCAATACTGAAGTGTTTGTAGAAATCTTGTTTGGATCCTGCAAAATGCATGGGTTTCCATACACTTTAAGATTAGATTCATGGAAGGAAGTGCTGGCATAGGCCTCAGGTCAACCAATGTACAAACAGTTTCCTGGTAGGTTTTAGAATCTTGTGGATATCACATGTTCTAAAATGCTGTATATGCAAAAGCAAGTGAGAATATGTTCCTCTGTTGGAAGGAAAATGTTGCTAAGTAGGATTGGCAAAAGGCTTCTATTTTAAAAATGTCACTGACTGGGAACTCAAGAGTTAGAAAATTTTTGTGTAAGGCAAAGAGAATAGGCTTCATAGGTAATGTATATGTTAAAGCTGTTGTTTCAGGAAAGGTAGGTAAAGCTTGCCACTACAGGGAGAGACAGCCAACCTCCTGAGGCACAGCTAAAACCAGGGCCTGTGGCACAGCTGGGGACACCCAAGCCATTGTTTTCCAGGGAGAGACAGACAAAAGCCATCCTGGAGGGAGAGCTACTGGCCTAGGGTGAAGATAATTTTTAATCTTATTTTTCCTGAATTTCAAAACCCCTCACCGCTGCACTTTGTTCTCTGTGATAAAAAAGCTGGCTTGAAAGGAAATGTAAGATGGTCCATTAGGGTACATACCAGTCATTTTGTCAGATCTGGGGCCATCTGCTTAAAGCACCCATAAAGATTCAATCTCTGTCTCTGCTTAATAGATCTGGTAGGTGACAGCAGGATTCTTGGCTACTCTGGTTTTATCATTATGACATAATGCCACTAAGAGCTTTACATGGAAATGCCTACTATCTGAGTATCTCATCAAAGTAATTTATTAGTAAATTTTGCTTTTTGAAGAACACATGGTCTCTGAGGGTTTGGCAGTTTGTACTGTACAAACTCATGGCTAAGCCATTTTTTTTACTTCCTGACACTTATTTCAACTTTCTGTGCCCCTCTACTGCAGAGATGCTTCAACAGAGAGCTTTAATCCAATTTTACAACTAAGATCAATCTTTCTGTACCCATTCCCTCTGACCATAATATTCGTCCAGTCCTGAACTCCAACACAGTATTAACCATGAAGCTAAGTTCAACTATAATTCAAAAGCCAGAACAAAGAGTGACACTGGGCAGATATGAACCCTGTAGTTAATACTAGTACTTACACTGCTGAGTAAGTTGAAATGTGTGTACTTTGTGGTTTCTCAGTCTGTTGTTGAGAACTAATCTCAACTTTTCCTTTCACCTTAAACTCAACTGTGCTCTCTCACGTTAACCTAATTCAAAGGGTAAAATCAAATACAGAGGTACCCATTCCTGTATCATGCCTTCCCAGCTTCGAGCCAATATCTTCAAAGAAACCTTTTCATTACCTGTGTCAAAGCTATTAAACAAAAAAAATAAGGTTTGTATTTAAGAAGCATATCCTACAGTGAAGTGTTTGTAGAAATCTCACTTGGAACCAGAACAATGTACAGATTTTCTTAGATTTAAGATAAAAATCATGGAATGAAGTCCTAGCACAGGACTTAGATTAATTGATGTAAAAATGGTTTCCTAGTATGTTTCAGACACTTGTGGATTACATGTGTTGTAAAGCACTTACATGCAGTCTAAGTGAGTTTATGGTTCTCTGATAGATGAGGTTTATGAGAAGGGAGAGCCAAAGCCGTCTTCTATTTCAAAACTATCACTTCAACAGAATGCCACTGATAGCTCTGTACAGAAATCCTTAATTTCTGAGTACTTCTTTAGGAAATTAATTATTCATAACTTGTGTTGGAAAACACTTGGTTTTTGATGCTTTGGCAGTGTATACTGTAGAAACTCATGCTAAACCTCTTTTAACATACTAATGAGAACAAATTTCAACTTTCCCATATACTCTACTGCTAAGGTATCTTCAACATAGAAATCTAATCCAAAGTTACAAGTAACATCTAACACTGTCTCAGCATTCCCAATGCCCATATTTATTTCCAGTCCATATTGACAACACAATGTCATCCATGAAGCTAATTTAACTGTAATTCAAATGAAAGAACCAAGAATAACACTGGACAAAGATGAATAATTTTAGTCAATGCTGGTGCTTACATGCCTGGGTATTTTGCCACTGTGTTTACTTAATTATGTATCTGTCATTTAGATCTAGTCTCACCTTTTTCACTTCACCTTCATCTCAATTGTGCCCTCTTGTGTTAACCTAAGATAAAATCAAACCATGCAGGTACCCATTAACTTACCATAACTTAGAGTTTAGAGCCAATAGTTTCAAAGATAACTTTTCATTACTGTGTGGAAGGTATTGAACAAAAAAAAATGAGATATATATTTAGAAAGTATAAATTATGATGAAGTGTTTGCAGAAATCTCACTTTGAATCAGCGAAATGTAAAAAACAAGAGCTAAGTTTGTTTAAAGCCTTTTATTGAAACTTTGTTCAGTGGAACAGTATAGGATTGATCATGAGCTTAAAGATAAAACTCTGATTACTTCTACACCTGAGAATTTTACTAGACAGACCAAAGTTTTGGTAGAGTGAGTTTCACTGGAAGCTAGAGGATACAGCTGAAATTAATATCTGCATTGCACTTGGTGTAAAGTTATTTCGCTTCATGTCATCGGAACTGCAGTTCCCCAGAAGCATACGGTTCAGTCAGCTTGGTAGGTAATACTGAAAAGCACATGAAGACAGTCACAAAAATTAACACACTGATGCTTGTTAGGTCTGCTCTTATGTTTTTCTAGATTGTGTGGTAATGTTGTTCCTTGTAGAATTGTGAGAAATTTAGAAAAAAGGTCTCTTTTGAAGTCAGATATGGGTAACCTCATGTCTCTTAGGCATGATGTTGTAAAGCTGGGTAAACAGTTTTTTTCATGCAGAACAAGTAAGTTAGGAAAGTTCTATACCAAGCTCTTAATGAAACAATGTGCTTAATAAAATTATACCTGGAAATGGCCTGATATATATTGATTTTTTTTTGTGAAAGAAGTCTTTTGTCCACTCTATTGAGCAATGTACAGTTGCAAGTACAGAAACATATTGTAGCCAAGAAACATGAAAGTAATCTTTTAAATTACTTGAAATCTGGAAGTTGCTTAAGTTTATGAGGGAAACATATGTTGGAGAATCTATTGACCACTCTCAGCCTTCCTGTCCTGCATGGAAAGTCACAGTGCAGTGTTTGACATGCTTAAATTTAATGCATACCAGATGGGATTTGGAAGTGCTTACCAGGAGGGAGTACAGTTTGTGAATACAAACTCAGCTCATTATGTAATGTAAAACTTTGCCTTTAGACAAATCAAATGACCTTCTTTTGGAACAGATTGCTGGTGTCAAAGGAAAGTTCAATAAAACAAGAGAAATGCTTGTGTAAAACCATTTATGTAAGCTTTGTTCAATGAAACAGTACAGGACTGAGAATGGATTGGAAGATAAAACACAGGTTACTTCTACACCTGAGAATATTAATAGACTAAGGTGTTAGCAGCGTGAGTTTCCTTTGTGAGCCTTAAAATGACTAAAATTAGTTACTGGGTTCCACTTTGCATACTTTTATTTCTCTTCCTGTCATCAGAACTGCAGTTACACACAAGCACACAGTTTAGTCAGCTGTGAAGGTAATACTGAGAAGAAAATGAGGACAGAAAACACCATTTGGGTGGTGACGTTTGTGAAGGTGTGCTCTTATGGTTTTCTAATTTGTTGGTACTTGTAGAGTTGTGAGAAGCTTACAAATAAAGGTCTCTTTAATTCAGATATGGTTAACTTTACATCTCTCTTTTTTAAAGATTTTATTTATTTATTTTTAGAGAGGGAAGGGAGGGAGAAAGAGAGAGAGAGAGAGAAACATCAATGTGCGGTTGCTGGGGGCTGTGGCCTGCAACCTAGGCATGTGCCCTGACTGGGAATCGAACCTGCGATGCTTTGGTTCGCAGCCCGCGCTCAATCCACTGAGCTATGCCAGCCAGGGCGGTAATTTTATATCTCTTAAGCATGGTATTATAAAGATGGGTAAACCATGTTTGTTTATCTAGAACATGTAAGTTATGGAAACTTTTCTACCACGCTGTTAAAATCTGCATAACAACTTTTTACCTGAAAATTGTGATACATATTGAAATTTTTTGAAAGAAGCCTTTTGTCCACCCTATTGAGCAACATACAGTTGCAAGGAAGGAAATGCATTGTAACCAAGAAATGTGAAAGTACTCTCTGATTACTTGAAATCTGGAATTTGCCTAAGTTTAGGAGGAAAATGTATGTAGAAGTTTAATGCATACCAAGTGAGATTTGGAAGCACTTATCAGCAGAGGCTAACATTTGTAAATAGAAACTCTCCTCATTACGTAAAACACAGTATGTCTTTACTCATGATAAAGCATGATCTTTTGGAAGACATTTGATGGTGTCAGATGGAAAGTTTGATAAAAAAGAGTTAAGTTTGTTTAAAACCTTTTGTTGAACTTTTTTCAGTGGAAATCTGTAAGATTGAGCATGGATTGAAAGATAAAGTTCTGGTTATTTCTACACCTGAGAATGTTACTTGACAGACAAAAGTGTTGGCAGAGTGAGTTTTCACTGGAAGCTTTAGAATATGCCTAAAATTAATTACTGCATTCTACTTGATGTACTCTTTTTTCTCTTCATGTCATCACAACTGCAGTTACACAAAAGCATACGGTTCTGTCAGCTGTGAATGTAATACTGGGAAGCACATGAAGAAAGTCACAACAATTTGCCCAGTGATGTTTGTCAAGTTGTGCTCTGTTTTTCTAGATTCTGTTGTAACATTGTTACTCCTGGAGCTGTGAGAAGCATAGGAAAAAAGGATTCTTTAGAACTCAGACATGGTTAGGGTTAATATTAGGGCTAGGGTTAGAGTTAGGGTTAACTCCAGGGCTAGAACTAGTGCTCGGATTAGGGTGAGGGTTAGGTTTAGGACTAGGGTTAGGGTTAGGTTTCAGATTAGGGCTTCAGTAAAAGTTAGAGTTTGGGTTAGTGTTAGGTTTAGTGCCAGGGATAGGGCTAAGGTTAGGTTTAGGGTTAGTATTAGGGTTAGGGCTAGAGCTAGGTGTAGAGCTAGGTGTAGATCTAGGGCTAGGGCCAGGGCTAGGTCATCATACAGTTTCAGGGAGATTAACACACTGCAGCAAAGGAACATGAAAGTACTGTCTTAAGTTACTTTAAATCTGGAAGTTACTTAAGTTTATAAGGAAAATGTGTGTACAAAAATCTACTGCCACCTCTCAGTCTGCATTTCCTTCTCGGAAAGCAACAGTGAAGTGTTTGAAAATGCTTAACTTTAAAAAAAACAACCCCAAATCAAGAACATCAACAAAAGAAACCAGGACCACCTAAATCGTATCACAAACTCTTAGAAGGCTGTTTTCCATGTACTTTCTAAAACTCAGGATGGTCACAGGCCTATGAAGAGAAAGACAGAGTGCTTTTTATGTGGATAGGAAATTCATAAAATTGAACAATCACAGTAGGACCAGCTCTACATTCTGAAGGACCAACAACCAGGAGGAAACCTACCATGACTGAACCAATAAATCCAAAATTATACATAGTTTATTTTCTACAGCCCATTTTTCAGAGAAGCAGACTGAAACTCATACAGATGAGGGGATATTCTCATGACAAAAACTAGATGTTGGCTGAGTCACCTACAGCTGAGGAGGCAGCCTGTGCTTACCTGCAGGAAACCTGGTCCAGAATGTATTGTGTGGTGATGAAGGCCAGAGAAGTGAAAAGGTGGATCATCTTGTAAATGCCAGTTCTACATTGGAAGGCTGGTATCACAAACACTGTTGAACACTTTTCACTGTTATGACTTCTACAGGACCCTTAAGGTGCAAGCCTCTTCCAGGAAAACTCCAACATCCCTCCCTACGTTCTCTAAGCTTTGCTCGTTTTCACACATATTAGGATGGTTTGTACACAATGAAAAAGAGAATAAATCTAAACTTTCTATAAGTTTTTGTACACCTTGTCTCCTCAAAGACCAAAACCTTCTAGGTCAGGATCTGGGGCCTGATTTGTTTTCATAATGTCCCATAACAGAGGCCATTTGTCACAGTGATGCAATCTTACAATGCTGTTGGAGCTCCACATCATTCAACTCAACTCAGTTCTTGTGTGTTAATCTTTGTCTGAATGGATTTGCTGAAAACTGGGGCTGGTGATAGAAAGACAGGCATATGAATATTTTTATATTTTATTATTACAACCTGATACCAAACTAAATACTCTGTAGCTGCCACATTCTCATAGTGGCTATTTTCTTCCATCCAGCCTGATTTGAATTCATCACTCTTATTTTTTTAGAACAAGGTTAAGGCAGAGAGAAACTGATGTGTGGTTCCTCTCACACACACCCCAAAGGGGTCCTGGACTGCAACCCAGGCATGTGCATTAAGGGAATCGAACCAGCTGCATTTTATTTTGCAAACCCACGCTCAATCCATCGAGCTACACAAGCCAGGGTCTGAACTCATCATTCTTTTACATTTAAAACACTGTTGTGCTCATGTTGTCCATTGCTATCACATTGGTCATTGATGAGCACTTCTTTTGTTTATACTTTGAGTAATTTTGTCACCTGTCAGGTGTTTATCAGCAAAACTGGTTTCTTTTTTCCTGAGTCATACAGATCCTTTCAGGCTATTTCTCTTCCTGAAATCATCAAATATTTGCTACTGTTATAAATTTGGAATTTCCATCATGAGTATATCAAAATTCACATTAAAGTAAATAAAAAGAAGAATCAATATCTTAATTTGAGGTCAAGCAGGTTCCCATCTTGTGTGTTGTTCCTGCACATGGTCTCCAAATTAGGAAGAAAGGACATTCTACAGAGTTTTCCCTCCATATTAGAGGTGGGTGAAGCCTCAGAGGTTAAAGAAATTGTGGTTCTTCCATGCTTCAGGGGCTTTCAGTTCTGGCCTATAGGTTCCTGAAGAGAAATTTGAAATCTTTAGGCCTCTCTTTCCCTTTTTCTATAATTTCTAAGCCTTTGTTTTATTTCTATAATCAGTTTGTTCACTGTGGAGTCACTGGGGCAATGCCGTTAATATAGACTACCCGAAAAGGGAGGCTAGTTCTTTCTCGGCTAACAAAATGCCTTGAAAAAAAAACTGAAAACTTTCCCCAACCTAAACTTAAATTGTACATCTGTAGCTTAGATTTGTTTTCACCTTGTGCACATCTGACCCTCCAAGCACATCACTGAAGTGCTGAGTGTTTTTGGGTGAGCCTAAGATGTTTATTCTCTGGATATTCATTGTGATGTCTGTATGTTTTGTTTTTTTCCCATAAGGGAAAAGTACATTTTCCATTTTCACCAAAAGCTTTATTGATTTGGAGATTTTGAGTGTGTAGGCTATTTCCCACATGATATAAAATTGTTTTTGTTTTCAATTAATGTCTTGATTTCAATGCTCTAAATTTTAACTGAATCCTCGTTTCTTCATTCTGTTCTGATTGGATGTTTATTTCTTCCTTTTGTTTCAAACCGTTGATTTGAGTCTGAGTTTCCTCCCCTTCTTTGTTGGTTCCCTGTATATTTTCCTTTATTTCACTTCTTGTAGCCTTCATTTCTTCCTTCATTTTGTGACTGAGCTCAATCAGTTCTGTGAGCATCCTGATTACTAGTGTTTTGAACTCTGCATCAAATAGGTTGTCTGTCTCCTAGTTGCTCAGCTCTTTTTCTGGAGTTGTGATCTGTTCTTTCATTTGGACCATATTCTGTGTCTCAGAGCACCTGTTATGTTGTAAGGGGGCAGAACCTTAGGTATTCAGTAGGGCAGGGCAGCCTCCTTTGCTGCATAGGGTGCTGTCTGTGGGGGAGGGGTCAGAGGGGAAACAACACTGCTCTCTTGCTCCATTCTAGCCCCACATTCCAACAAACTCTCCTGTGAGATTGGGAGTTTCTTGCACTGTTGCAAGCCCCCCCGCCAACCCCCGCTATTATTTTACAATTAGTTTTGAGTCTTTCTTTTCCCGTTCAGCCAGTCCTGCTTTGCCTGCTTGGTCTGCCCCCTTACTGTGCCTGTCCTCTCTGGCTCAGTTGCCTGTCTCCAATCTCCACTCTACCTACCAGTCTGGGTGAACATTTTTTTAAGTCCTTGCTTGTAAGAGTTCCATGTAGTTTGATTTTCTAGCGCTTCTGGTTGTTTATTGTTTCTAAATTGGTTATTATCCATTTTTTGGTTGTGCAAGGATTCAAAGCATTTCTACCTATGCCTCTCTTTTGACTGGAACTCAATTTTGTTGAGTTCTTTAAGAAATTCTGTACAGCATGTCATGTTATCTACAAATATTGACAACCTTCTTTCTTTGTTATATAGATGCCTTCTATTTATTTTCCTTTTCTGGTTGCTATATCTAAATATTCTACTGTATTTTTAATAATAGTAATGAGAGTAGTCATTCCTGACATGGTTTTGATTTTTCTAAATGTTTTCATTGTTTTACAATTGAATATTATATTACATGTGAGGTGTGGTCTTTATCAAGCTGAGACTTTTCCTTCTATTAGCATTTTTTTTAAATATTATTTTTCTCCATACTGCATATTGAGTTCTTCAAATGGCTTTCCTGTATCTGTCAAATAATTGTATGATTTTTGTGGTTTTGATGTGATGAATTGCATTAATTGCTTCCTAGATGTTGAGCCATTCTTGCATCATTGGCAAAATTCTATTTTCCAAATTTTGACAGTCCCCTCTGTTTAGGCTTAACTTCCAATTAACAAGACCCCTGTTCATTTTATCTTTACCAGCAATGTTTGCATAATTTTTTTTCACTTACTTTTTTTTTCTTCAAAAGCACGCATCTGAATACCCCAGCATACAAGAATACCTGTGTTGGCTCTCCTTTATTCTGTCTGAAGACTGAGCTTCCTCAGGTGAGACATCCTGAGGTGCCCAAGTGAGACACCTCAGAGACTCTTGCACCCAGTGCTCTAAAACTGGGACTACTTTTTAACTTCAGCTTTTTCTAGCTTTCCACCTAGGATGTATCTCTCTTTATAAGTCCCAAGGCTTCCTTTTGAATGCTTCTAAGCTTCATTGCCTGACATAAACCATGCAATATTTATTATATAGAATAGGACAAGATGTAGCAAATCAACTTCTTTTCACCAAATACCTCATAAAGGACACACCGTTGACATCACAGAGGCCACATCCACAGCTTACAGCATCTCAAAACCCATACCACATCTAAATATTTTGAAAGGTAACACAGAACAACCACAGATATGCACCCACACTGGGGCTCTTGATGTATGTAAACTCTTGACATTTTACGTCAAGTAATTTGTTTTTTGGTGGCTTGCTTCTACATCATAAAATACTTGGCAGCATTTTGGCCCCTGCATAATAAATGCCTCTAGAAACTCAGCCACACAAAGAGCCATGGAAGAGAAAGACATTGATAAATCGAGAGAGTAAGTAGGGCCCTGATTGATGTGGCCCAGTGGGTTGCACATCATCATGTGAACCTAAATGTCACTGGTTCGATTCCAGTCAGGGCTCATTCCTCTTTTGCAGGCCAGGCCCCAATAAGGGGTTGTGAACCGGAGGGGGGGGGGCGGAGGCGGGAGAAGGGCGACCTGAGGGCCGAGGTGGGAAAAGGAAGGCCCGAGGGCCAAGCTTGGAGATGGCCTGCGGGAGTCCGGAGGTGGGAGGAGGGCGGCCTGAGGGCTGAGCCGGAATCACCGCAGCCGGAGGGCGGAGTAGGGAGAACCGTGGCCGGGGGGCCGAGCCGGCTAAGGGCGGCCGGAGAGTGGAGTCGGAACTTCGGCCGGAGGGCTGAGCAGGGAGAAAGTCAGCCGGAGGGCCGGGCTGAAAGAACCACAGCCGTAGGACCGAGCCAGGAGAACCACAGCCGGAGGGACGAGTCGGGAGAAGGGCGGTAGGAGGGCCGGGCCGGGAGAAGGGAGGCTGGTGGGACGGGCCGGGAGAGCTGCGGCGTGAGATCCGAGCCAGTGGAACGGCGGCCCGACAGCCGCGCAGGGACAAGTGCAGCCGGTTGCCTACCCAAGAGAATGACAGTTGAACTGCTGAGCGGGGAGAAGTGCGCCCAAGGGCCGAGCCAGGAGTATCGTAGCCCGAGGACCAATCCGGGAGAACAGCGGCCACAGGGCCTAACCAGGAGAACTGCGGCCGGTAGACGGAGCCGGGAGAACGGCGTCCGGAGGTCTGAGCCAGGAGAATCGCAGCCGGAGGGCGGAGCCTGGAAAAGGGCGGCCGGACTGGGTAGCTGCAGGCGGTCGTGGCTAGGGAGTGTGTGGGGGGCGGAGAAAGGGAAAGGGGTGGGGGAAGCTCGGTCCCGTCCACTTCTTCCGGTATCACCGGCCGGGCTCTCTGGGGAAAGTCTGTCGCGTGCCAGTCCCCTGGCCACAGCAGCCGGGAGCCTAAGGTGTTCTTCCCGAGTCCCCCTGCCGCTGCCGCGGTGGCGCGGGGCCGCCGGGAGCTACGAGGCCGAGTGGTGTGCCGGGACGAGATCTGTTCCCCAAGCGGGAGGCGTCGTGCCCCGGCCAGCCCTGGATCCCGCTGCGTCCCGCTGTCGCTGGCGACGGCTGTCGGGCGTCACCTGGCGGCCACTTTTATATCGTCTGTCCCTTCCAGAGCCGCGAGGGAGGCCGTCTGGGCGCGCCACCCGAGGTAGACTTCCAGCAGCCTGGCGGCGCTGGAGGGATAGTGCCGGTGGCGCCAGAGTGTCGGCGCCTGACCTCCCGGCCGGAGGCTGTACCTGCAGGGTTAGGAAGGGTGTGTGGTCGCCCCTAGGGGTTGACCAGCACGCCGCCCGCCCACACCGCCCCCCCACAAAGCCAACGACTGGGCGCGGTGACCCGCCGACCGGACGACCGTCTGGGTCGCTCCAGGGGGAACGCTTGGGGTGGGTGCCCCGCGGCCTTTCGGGAGGTGCTGACCGGGTCTTGCCGTGTCGGGCGGCCGGACGGGGCGCCACAGACTCGGTTGGAGCTCACTCCTGGCGTCGGTGCGTTCTTCGGTAGCGCCTCTGTGGAATTTTTCAAAGTCCGGAGGCCACCCGTGAGACTCAAGGGACGGGAGCCACGCCGGGGCTCTTCCCTGCCCGTCGCCTGCCCTCCTGAGTCTTGTTCGAGGTACACGGCTGTGTCGCTGCCCGAGTTTTCCGAGTGCCGTTTGTGAGGCGGGCGGGGACTGGCACAGACGACCGCACGTGGAAGCCCGCGGAGGGCGAGGTGGGCCCTCCATCGGGCACACGTGGGTCCCGGGCGCTGTGCTCTATTCCTTCCCGCGGTTTTCTCCTCTGGAGTCCCCATACGGAGTCGAGGAGCGCTGCTGCGCTGCCTGGAGCACCGCCCTTGGACGCGGCCGGGGGCGGGGACATTCCCCCCTCGCTGGGAGGCCGGCTCCCTGTGGGCGCCTTCTCGCCGGTGTTGGCAAGGCCTGGTGCGGAAGCGCGTTCTGGGCGGGCGTCCGGCTCCTCAGGCACCCGCGTGTGCTTCTGTCCGCGGTCCGCTCGTACGGGTCCGCTTGAAGGGGGGGCATGGGGTCGGCCAGATGGCCCATGGAGCGTGTGCTGGCCCCACCCCTGGTTCTCCAGGGATGATGGGGTCGTGCTGGGTGGCATGTGGCCACGCCTCCCTTCCAGGAGGCCCTGGCGATCCGTGACCCGTCGTCGTTCTGCCCCGAGTGGGCAGATTGTACCACAAGATGAGCGGAGGCCTGCTGTTTGCCAGCGGTCTTGTGGGGGTTTTGGACTTGTATCTCGTAGCTGGCTCCCGCCCCTGTTCTGTGGGGAAAGGGGGGCGCAGTAGGCAGGGGCCTGCGCGTGCTAGTCTGGATTGCGCTTCGTGTGTGTCGACAGGCTGTGTTTTTCTGCTGCGCTTGTGTGGTGAGGCTGGCTGGTGGTTCCCGCCACCCACGCCCCCGGGTTTGCCCGCACTTCTTGGCCTTTTTGTTGGGGACGCTGGGTGTACTTGCTTCCATCTTGATCAAGGTGGTAATGTCGTGCTGTCTCAGACTGTGCCTAAGCCGTGTGGGACGAGGGGCGGACTTTTGTGACGAATGGGAACGCTCTTCTCGCCCCGCCCACGGGCTCCTCTCCTCACTTTGCCAACTCGTGGCGGTGTGTGGAGAAGGTGGGGAACCAGGCCCGACGCGGGGGCCGGGCCGCTCCTCTCACTCCTCACTCATCTTCCCCTGGCGACCAGGGTCCAGGCCAGCATGGCTGGGGACAGGGTGGACTGTCCCCAGTGCACCCCTGGGCGGGTCCGGGGGTTTTTCCGTGGTCCACGCCACCCAAGTGCATTGAGCACACTGGGTCGGCGGTGATGTCGGCCACCCACCCGACCCATCTTGAAACAAGGGCCAAGGAGTCTGATACGTGCACGAGTCACCGGCTCGCACGAAAGCCTCTGTGGCGTAATGAAGGTTAAGGTCTCCGCTCCGCCGGGGACACCAGCCGAGGTGGGATCCTGAGGCCTCTCCAGTCTACTGAGGGCGTACCACCGGCCCATCTGGCCTGCCCTGCGGCGGAGGTAGATACACAGGAGCACACGTGTCAGGACCCAAAAAATGGTTAACTACGCCTGGGCAGGGTGAAGCCAGAGGAAACTCTGGGGGAGGTCTGTAGAGGTCCTGATGTAAAAAACAGTTGTCTGACCTTGGGTATATGGGGTAAAAACTAATCAAACCATCTAGTAGTGCGTTCCCTCCGAAGTTTCCCTCAGGGTAGCTGGCGGTCTCACAGAGCTCGACTCGCATGCATGCAGTTTTATCTGGTAAAGCTAATGACTGGAGGTCTTGGGGCCGAAACAATCTCGACCTATTCTCAAACTTGAAATGTGTAAAAAGCCTGGCTCGCTGGCGTGGAGCCAGGTGTGGAATGCGAGTGCCTAGTTTGGGCCACTTTTGGTAAGCAGAACTGGCGCTGTGGGGCGAACTGAATGCCGGATTTAAGGTGCTTGATGCCAACGTTCATTAACCTCCCCCCCCCAAAAAAAAGGTATTGGTTGTGATAATGATAATAGGATGGTGGCCATGGAAGCTGGAATCCGGTAAGGAGTGTGTAACAACACCTGTTGAATCAACTTAGCCCTGAAAGTGGACGGTGCTGGAATGTTGGGCCCATACCTGGCTGTTGCTGCCAGTTGGTGGTGTAGGAGCAGGGGACCAGAATAAGGCCCAGATGGTGGCGGGGGGTGAGGGGTGTCACCTCTTTTCCTCTTACCCCCTGCGGTTTGCCACACCCAGGGGACGCTACCTGTGATGAGTAGGAGGGCCGCTGTGGTGAGCCTTGAAGCCTAGAGTGCGGCCCAGGTATGGAGTTGCCGGAGGTGCAAGTGTTGGTGGTAGTGGCAAATGTTCAAACGAGAACTTTGAAGGCTGAAGTTGGGGGGGCGTTCCTTGTGAACAGCAGTTGAACATGGGTCAGTCAGCCCTGAGGGAGATGGGCGAGTGCTGTTCCTGGGGGGCATGTGGGGGATGGGTGGTAGCCTCTTCCGTTGCCCTCAGGCCATCGAAAGGAAAGTCCGGTTCAAATCCAGAATTGGTGGAGACGGTCGCCGCGAGGTGTCCAGTGTGGTAACACAACTGGTTCCTGAGGAAGTTGGCTTGGCAGGAGCCCCAGGGAGAGTTCTCGTCTTTGTGAAGGTCAGGGCACCCTGGAATGGGTTTGCCTCCACAGAGGGACCCACGCTGTGGAAAGTGTCATCGTTCTGGCAGCATGCGTGAGCTCTTGCCGGCCCTGGGAAATCCCGGGGAGATCAATTGGCATGGTGGGCCACAGCACTTCGTTTTGGGGCACGGGCTGCCGGGGTCGACCAGCTGGCCCTCCTCCCGTGCTCCACTGTGTATTGTGCGTATAGATGGGGAAACTAGGCCATAAATGAGAACGCAATTTATTATTTTTATTTTTACTCCTATTATTATTGCAAATAATTCTTTGTTCTTTTTCTTTTTTTGG